>CATKHK010000132.1:0-83047 GCA_949751835.1 Blepharisma japonicum | reverse complement strand
ATCAATAAAAGGTGGAATGGAGCCTTCAAAATCAGAACTTTCCATTATCGTTGACTCCACAATTGTAGGTAAAGTATCAGTCGAAGTTGAAGAACAAAATAACAAGCCTTCACTATCAATTCCCAATGCTTGGTCGGCATTTGGGCCTAGTGAATCGCCAGTAAAATGTTTTCGTCTCTTCATTTTTAAAAAAGTTTAGAGTGAGTAAGGATTAAAATAAAGTTGTTTACGTCATGTATGTAGCAGTCGGTTAAATTTTAAATCAGAATTATTATATTCACTATAATTAAATGAACTTGCATTTACTAAGTTTGGAGATATGAATGATGGCTCTACAAGAAATTCTTAAAGCTTCATATCGATTTGATTTTAGTAAAATTTAAAATGGCTAACTTATGGTCATTTTAAATTTATAAATAAGCATTATCATATTTACTATATTAAGCATCCAAATTCTTTTTAGATTATGAAGAGCTTATTTGGCATTTATTGCATAAACTTATGAAAAAATTTTAAACCCTTAATCATATATTTTTATAATAATTAATTATACTTCTAGTGATAAATAAATGAATATGCTAATTGAAACTGCTTGGAATCTTGAAGCTTTTTGATTTTCTCTTCATTTGTTGATAGCAAGCTGGCATTTCTTATTACAAGATGCTTAGATTGGTCAATAAATGCTGAATGGTTTCTTGCCTCTTTTCCCCATAGCATAAATACCGCCTTATTCAAAATGGAATTTAAAACGTGAGCTATTTCAATCACAAATTCATTAAATTGATTTGATGTTTCAATTGTCACATTCCTAAAAATAACTGCAGGGCTAAGAACAATAATATCTTTTTTCAATTTTATCCAATTATGATTCAAATCTATACTTCTACGAATCATACTAACCTTTTCAACTAGCCTATCATAATCAATTAGTTTTTTCTTTGGCATTGAAATCAAAATAATAATTTTTATAGTTCTTGGGTCTTTTTTAAAAATTTCGAAAAAATAATTTAATCTTTCATTAACTTCTAAATTATCAAATCATTTTTCATTACCTGGACTTTTATTCAAAACTGAAGGGAAAAGTCCAAGATTTTGCTTTTGCAATACGATTAAGCTTCAAATTAGGTTTATGGCAGCAATTATTGTAGGACTAAGCAGATCTCTCCATGAAGGCAGGAATGATTTTAGTGTCTTTTCAAAAATTACTGAGCTGTCTAATCTATGAATGCCACTGACAATATCTGGATTAGTTTGACTTATCTCTGCATCGATTTTATTATGTCTCAATTCAAACTTTATCATATCTTGGTTAAGAGTCATAATATAAACATCATTATGGTAATATAGCCAATAAGAAAACTTATCAATTCCCCACCTCTTAACGACTCCCATAAATTTTCATTTATAAAAACATTATTTTTAATAAATTTTTTATTAATTATGTTTTAAAAGATTTTGACTTACTATATTTTCATTCATTCCAATTTCACAGACCTATAGAGTATAAATATCCATCAGAATCAACAGCATATAGATTTTCTTGAAGTGTAAACAAATGCTTTGGCCCGCCTATATCAATAGTGGTCATAGTAGATTTAGAATTAGTCAAAATATCATAAACTTCAAAAGTGTGGCAATTTCAATCATTTGAAATAATGACATAATCATTAATCAATGCACACGAATAATAAGTATGATTATTTCCCCCAAAAATAGTAAAATAAATATTTCTATACATATCTAGCTTATATCACTTTTTAAACCCAAATATATATACCATATCATTTTTATAATAAACTGCAATCGCTCTTGATATTTCCTTATGTGATGGTATTTTAAATTTAAATATATTCCCTTGAGAATCTAAAGAAAATAAAATGCTTGAATCCTTCTGATTATGATGCCAAAAGCAAAGAACTTTATTATTTGGGAGTGCACAAAGAATCCAAAATTGCTTTTGTGCAAATTCCTCTGAATGAATTTGCATTAAGCTCTTAGAATAATCATTTACATTTATAAAGCATGTATGCTCCGGTCTATGCTCTCGATAAAAATAAATATTAGAATTTGATATAGCTTCAGATTTGTGAGATACAATAGGGCTTGTAACTGCTTTTGGTGTTATATGTCGGTGTGACATTTTTATTATATGAATAGCTTTAACTTGTTTTTAATTTTCAAAAAGTATGAAATTGGGAATTAATATATATTTTGAAGATTCATTAAAGCAAATTTATATAAGTTTAAGTTTTATGTAGCTAAATTGCTGGTTCACCAATAAAACAATCTAAAGCATTATAATCTTTGAATTTTATATATAATTATTTTATTGATAAAGATATGAGTGTGCTAATTGAAACTGCTTGAGCCCAGAAAACTTTTTATATTTTTCAGAACTAGTGTCCCATGAAAATATATTTGAATTTTTTATAATTAGATGCTTTGATTGATCAATAAATTCTGAGCATCTTCTTGCTTCCCCTCCTCATAGCATAAATACGGCTTTCATCAACATGGAATTTAAAACTTTTGCCATTTCAATCATATATTCATTAAACACATTAAATGTTTCTCCAGTCATATGATTTAAAACTACTTATGGGCTAAGCACAATAATTTTTTTTTTCAATTTTGACAATGTTTTATCAGCATCTAAACTTTTCCTTATTGCATTTATTTTCAGAATTAAAGAATTAAAATCAACTGGTTTCTTAGGTTTTGATATTAAAATAATAATTTTTTTGTTTTTTAGCCCTTTCACTCTAAATAACTCAAAAAAATAATTTATTTTTTCATAGGCTTCTGCAATTAAGAATCAGCCAGATCTACCTGGAGAATTTTCTAAAACTGTAGGAAAAATACCGATGTTTTTATTCTCTATTGCAATAAAATACCAGAATATTTTTAGTGCTTTAGTTATTGCAGGACTAAGTATTTTTTTTCATACTGGGAGAATATCAAAATTTTTATCTTCATAAATTCTTGAGCGATTGATCTCGTGAATTTCTCTTTGAGGATTTGGGGAGGTTTTGATTAATTCAACATTGAGGTTATTTTGCTTCATATCAAATTTTAAAATATTAAAATTTTCAGTTATTATATAAACTTCGCTATTGCAATAAAGCCAATAAGAAAAATTCTCAATTTGTCAAGGCCCTATAGATCCAATAAACTTCCATTCATCTGAATTTCACAGTTCAAATGAAAATAAATATCCGCAAGCATCAGCTGCGTAAACATTTTCATCGATAGAAAACAAATGTTTTGCCTTGCCTATTTCAATATTATTCATGATTGAATTAGAATTAGTGACAATGTCATAAACATCAAATGTGTGAATTTGTTGCTCGCTGGAAAGTATTGCATAATTATATATCAAAACACAAGAATAATAGGTACGATAACTTCCTCCAGCTATAACAAAATAAATATTCCTATATATATCAAGTTTATATCATCTTCTATATCCAAATATATAAACCATATCGTTTTGATCATAAATTGCAATTCTCGATTTTAATATATCTTTTTTATAAGGCATTTTAAAATTAAAAGTATTTCCTTGAGAATCCAAAGAGAATACAGTACCCAACTTCTTTTGATTATCTTGCCAAATACAAAACACTTTATTATTAGAAAGCGAGCAAAGGATCCAAAATTGTTTTTTGGAGCATTCTTCCCGAAGAATTTGCATTGTATTTTTGGTTAAGCTATTGACATCTAAAACGTATGTTTGCTCTGGTTTTGGTTCTTTATAAAAGTAAATAATTGAGTTTCCTTTGTCTTCAGTGAGTTGAGATCAAACAGGGCATGAATCTGATCTCATCTGCTCTCCTGACATTTTAATTTCTATTAAAACGAATATAATTAAATTTTATAAAATTAATTTATTATTAAAATAACTTATAATTCAAGAGCCTTTTTCTTTATACATCAATATTATCATATTATTAATTTTTCACTCAATTTTCAAATATACAATCTTTGCAAATCACAATCGGATTTGATTAGTCATCGCATGATATTATGCAAATTCTTGATACAAATATTAGTGGAAATTACTATTTATTCATTATTTACTATTGTAAGAAACATTATGGAGAGATAGCACAAACAATCAATTGCATCCATATCTCTATATCTATTAGCGTTTTGCTCTCCAAAGCATTTATTCAAGCATTTACTACGAGAACTGCAAAGCTAGAACAATCACTGCCAATTAAATAATAAGCTCCAGAGAAATTTGAGCACAATGCATCATGCAGATGAAGTCACTCAAAATCGCCTAGAATTACAAGAGAAAGTACCTCCTAACATGTTTTTTTTTGCAGTACTAGAAAAATTTTTCTGTATCCATTTACATAAGCAATATTGTACATCTTCTATGACCCGCAACAGCAACCCAATGCCTATCATAATAAGTCACAGCTAGCAATAAAGGGATAGAAATATATATTAGGGGCTTGTAAAATATTTTATATAATTTTTTCAAATTATATTTTACTATTGATATCCCATTATTTCTTATTAATAAAAATGAATATTAAAATAATTCAAATAATAGAAATGCAGCATTAAAAATATTAATTTAGCCATAAAGATATGAATAAGCTAACTGGAATTGTTCAGAATCTTTAAACTTTTTAATTTTTTCTTCATTCAATGATAATAAATTTACATTTTCTATCAAGAGATGCTTTGACTGGTCAACAAATTCTAGGTAGCTTCTTGCTTCTTTTCCTCACAACATAAACACAGCTCTATCCAATATAGTGTTTAATACTTTTGTCATTTCGATTGTAAATTCTTTTAATATAATTGATTTTTCGCCAGTGAACTTAGAAACAATCATCGGAGAAAGAACCACAATATTTTTTTTTAATTTTTTGATTTTTCCAACATTTAAATCGTTACGTATAGATTCAATCCTCTTTGCCAGTTCTTGAAAGTCATAAAATCTTTTTGGATTTGGGAACAAAATAATAATTTTTATAGTTCTTGGCTCCTTCTTCCTAAATGACTCAAAAATATAACCAAATTTTTTATTGAGATCTAAATTAGGGTAATTTTTCTTAATTTCAATTTTTTTTTTCAAAATAAACGGAAAAATTCCAATTTCAAAATTTTTAAAAGTAATTAAGCTTCAAATATGTTTTAATGATTCATTTATAGCAGGATTAAACAATTCTTTTCAAGATGGTAAGATAGAAGAAAATATATTTTCATAGGTTATTGAATCGTCTAGTCTTCGGATTTCTTTTTTAGGGATAGGGTAAATTTGACTTATCTCTGCATCTATATTGTTAAGCTTTATGCTAAATTTTACCACTTCTATACAATTAGTCATAAAATAGGCATCATTATTATAGTACAGCCAATAAGAAAATTTATCAATTCCTCAATATTTTATGATTCCCATAAATTTTCATTCATCTAAATTCCAAAAGCCTAATGAAAATAAATATCCATTATAATCAACTGCATATAGATTTTCATTTAGCGTAAATAAATGTTTTACTCCACCTATCTCAATACTATTCATGGTCGACTTTGAATTAGTTAAAATGTCATAGACTTCAAACGTGTAAATACTTTTCTCCGATGAAATAATTATATAATCATAAAGTAAAGTACAGGAATAGTATGAAGAATTGCTTCTTCCAGCAATAGTAAAATATATATTTCTATATATATCCAGCTTGTATCACTTCATAAATCCAAAAATATAAACTATATCATTTTTATAATAAACTGCAATTGGTCTTGCTGTTTCTTTATGAGAAGGTTTTTTAAAGCGAAAAATATGTCCTTGAGAATCTAAAGAAAACCATGCACCAGAGTCTTTTTTGCCGCGATTTCAGAAGCAAAGAACTTTATTATTAGGAAGTGAGCAAAGTATTCAAAATTGTTTTTGAGCAAATTCATCTGATTTAATTTGCAACAATTGTTTAGAATAGTCATTTAAATCTAAAGATCATGGATACTCAGGCCTATATTCTCTATAAAAGTAAATATTTGAATTGAAAACTTCTTTAGAGTCTGGACTTGTAACTGTCTCTAATTCTATCTGTTTTTCTAACATTTTATTAATATTATTATTAGTTTGAAATATTAATTTAGAAAGAAGCTATTGAATATGATTTAAAATATATGGAATAGCACTAATAAGCAGCAACTGAAAGGCTTTTTCCACATTAAATCCACCCTTAATAGATATTTCTATATATATTATCCCAAGTTGATCAGCAAGCTCTTTTCCTTCGCCATATGATACAACTCTTTGATTTTCTAAATCGCATTTATTTCCTATCAAAATGATTGGGACCCTTCGATAAGTTCCCTTATCGATTAGATCTTTTCAAAATATAACTTTATCAAAAGAACTTCTATCAATTACACTAAAAAGTATAAAAAATCCATGCCCACCTCGGAAATAAGATTGAGTAACGGATACAAATCTTTGATTTCCTGATGTATCCCATATATGCAACCTAAAATATTTACTGGAATGTTCAACTCATTTAATCCGCTGAGTAAAATATTACAAAATCAATACCGATTGTTGGAAAATATTGATCAGAGAAACATTTTTCATTGTATTGTAATAGCGATGATTTTCCAGTGCATATTTCTCCTACAATAATTAGATTTAAGAGATAATCACTGAATAAATTTTACCAGGTTTTGCTTTTCATTTTTCAAAAGAGAATTATTTTTATTGATTTCAACAATTATAATTATTCCTTACTTTCTTTAATCTTAAATAGCTGCGTGATTATTGTGATATTAGTCATCCTCTTAAAGAATTTAATCAAAATGCTCCTTAAAATTATGAAAAAATTATTTTAAGCACATCTAATTAAATGCTTTTAAGTTGACTTTTGGAGATTTCGATAATTCAAGGCCAAGCTTTGTTTTCATTTGGTCTGATTCTTTCGAATGATTTTTTATGACAGATTGTATGCATTTATCTAATTCTTCATCCCCAATAGTCTTTTTGGAAATCAATTCAAACTTCCCAATAGGCGAACTGGGACTCGAAAATTCAGATAAAGACGCTAAAGAGCAACTCTTTATTTTTGATTCTTCGATTTTTTTTAATAAATCTTTTTAATAATTCTTGGTGAGTTTCTATACATATGATTAAGGTAAATTGAATTCAGCCCTTTTGCAACTTCTTCTTTTGCAATCACCTTTTCTTTTCCTCTTCTATATTGATAATTCGCCTTAGGTACCTCAAAAAATTGAATATTTAATTTTGATTTCGTTCTATCTAGACCGTATTTTCTTTTATTATTTTGCACAAGTCTACCCTTTTGCACCATTTTCCTCAAACCATCACAGTGTGAACCCTTCTCTTTGATTATAGCTACAGGAGTCCAGTCTAAGTAAATCTTGGCATAGTTATAAGGCTCCACTCTTGCTTAGTCCATCTAGCTCTTTATCTAAATAAACTAGGACAAAGTATCTCTCTTTGCAGACTAAAAATGACTTAAACAGCAGGAATCAAATATCCTGGCTTTTCAGAGCGGCTTAGATATAACAAAATATAGAGTCTTAGTCCCTATTCCTGCTTACTATTTAAATTAGTAATCTTTTGGAATACTTATAATAGGCACATGAGCTCCTTTTATTGACATGGAAAAGAGACGGCTGCTGTCGGCATGGTGTAGTGGAAGAGTTTACTGATAGATTCTTGTTGTCTAAGAAAAGGAAAATAGCCAAGCAGTTGCTATACAGAAGCTCAATATTTAAAGAAAAAGTTTAGATTGATCGATCTTTGCGATCTTTGAGTAAATGAAAATTAGATACGCTATTAGGTGCAAATAGGTTTGATTAGAAAATTAACTATTATAAACAATATGGAGCAGGAAAGTAACGCCGCAGATCATCCATTAGAATTTGTCAATAGCGCTCTTAATATAGGTGAAGAATCCAAAGAAGACCTACAGTTATTTTCAGTTGCCAGAGAAAGAATTGACCACCTTAGAGCATTAATTTTGAGTGAGGAAGAAAAGCTCAACAAGCTAAATATCAGCACCTCAGATGAAGATTTGAAAGAAGATCTAATACAAATTGAAGAGATTTTTTCCACTATTCCTTCAGTAATTCAAGAAATGAAACAATTGGAGTCCTTTAAAGCTAATTCTCCAGAATTCTCTCTCTCAACGCTAGATCCAAAATTAAACTTAGAATTAGAAAATCAGATTACCAAAGCTCTTGAATACTTAGAAAATCTCAAGACATTTGTTAAAAACATATACGTGGCAAAAAAAAGAATTCAAGCTAAAAATAAAGAGTTGAATGAAAAGGTTAGGTATCTTCAAAATGAAGTCAAAAATAAACATTGAGTCAATCAAGCACTCATGGGTTATTTCAAGCTACAACAGAAATTAGCAATTGATGCATTAGAAGAAAAAAACGCCACAATTGATAGTTATGAAATGCAAAATAGCTTGCTCAAAAATTCTTATAGGTCGCTTCAAAATGAAATTATTAAGCTAAAAGATTCAATAAGGTCGCTGCAAAATGAAATTTGTTTGCTTCAAAATGACAATAAGATGCTAAAAGATCAAAATATAGAACAAGCTTCGAAAATTCATGAAATCCAAAAACTTCTAAAAGACAAAGAAATCTCTGAAAAGGCTAAGGAAGAGAAAAAATACCACAAAGAAAGTTATACTAGACGGACTACAGAGTTTAAAAGCATTAATGAAGAGCAAAAGTTAACAGCTAACTTTGAAGAGCGGATTGAAGAAATCCGAGTTAAAAGTGAAGCAAAATATAAAATTTATGATGCAGCTATTGCAAAGCTTGAACAGAAACTAAAATTTATGGAAGAAAGAAATGAGGATTTGATAGAAATAAATGACTCATGTGCAAAAAAGATTAGTAAAAATAGGCTTCAGATTTCTAACAATGAAACAAAAATAGTAAGACTCGAAGAGATTGAGTTTAAATCAAAAATGAGGGAGATCATAGCTGATTTGAGAAATGACCTAATGAAAGAGCTAAGTGGATTTATAGGCGAAAGATGCTATTGTATTTCAGAAATCGAGAAGACAGCATTGCGCAAGGGAATAGACATGAATGAATTAGAAGATTGCAAGAAAAATTATTTATTCAGAGAATATGGAATGGATATTGCTACATTTGAGCAGATTTTAAAGACAAAGTATAGTCTTAATTACTTTATACACAACACATGCTTGATGGACGAAGAAAGGCTCCAACATTATGTAGATGAACTCTCAGATAATGACAATTTAAAAATGATTTATCAATCTGTGCAACCCTTTATTGAAAGAAGAGCGCAAGAAGAAAGATTAAAAGGCGCCCCAAACCATTGTAGAAAGTGTGGAGATGCTAAACATAAGACGAAATGATGCCCCAATTGCTACTTTTGTGATGATGATGGGCATAGAGCAAAAGATTGCCCAAGAAGAAAGGCTTATCCTCAGAGAAATGAAGATATTTAGAATAATAATTATTGCTTTTATTAAATTTTCCAAATATAATAATTATTACTTCGTTTATATGTGTGTTTTCAATTGGTCAAAAATCTGATGAGCAAAGCATCTTAAAGCATATTAAAACTCTTAAGCAAGCCAAAAGCCATTATCAAGAGTAAAATAAAATTTTTGGAAACTTTTAAAGGATACTCAGGAGCTCGATATACTAGCTATTAAAAATTAAAGAAAGTAAGGAATAATTATAATTGTTGAAATCCATAAAAATAATTCTTCTGAAAAATGGAAATCCAAACCTAGTAAAATTTATTCAGTGATTATCTCTTAAATCTAACTATTGTAGGAGAAATATGCACTGGAAAATCATCGCTATTACAATACAATGAAAATTGCTTCTCTGATCAATATTTTCCAACAATCGGTATTGATTTTGTAAAATTTTACTCAGTGGATTAAAACAGTTAAACATTCCAGTAAATATTTTAGGTCGCATATATGAGATACATCAGGAAACCAAAGATTTCTTTCCGTTACTCAATCTTATTTACGAGGTGCGCATGGATTTTTTATATTTTTTAGTGTAATTGATAGAAGTTCTTTTAAGAAAGTTATAGTTTGAAAAGATCTAATCGATAAGGGAATTTATCAAAGGGTCCCAATCATTTTGATAGGAAATAAATGCGATTTAGAAAATCAAAGAGTTGTATCATATGACGAAGGAAAAGAGCTTGCTGATCAACTTGGGGTAATATATATAGAAATATCTATTACGCGTGAATTTAATTTAGAAAAACCCTTTCAGTTGCTGGTTATTAGTATTATCCCATATATTTTAAATCATTAACAATATTTCTTTCTGAATTTATATTTCAAGTGACTCCATTTTCATAATCATATGAAATTTTATTATCTAATATAGGTGGCTCTAAAACCTAAGAACTAGTTACCACTTTGGGTTCTTAAATCTGACCCATATCTTCTGTAAGTAGGTTTGGATCATTAAGAACATGCTTGAGATCTGTAGAAGAATTGAGGAGTGTCAAGCTTTCTTTCCATAATTTATTAATGATAATGATTTATTGGCTTTTAAGATTTAATTGATAATTATTCATCACGATTCTACAGTAATTCAAATATGTAATATAAATATTATTCAATATTTTGTCACAAAGAAGAGCTTTAATTAAACAAATATGCAAAAAATATCAAATTGATGAAGGCATGCAAAACAGTTGAATAAAATATAAATGAATCGAGGAAGATAGACTAAAAGAAACAAAAAGTGAAATAAAAGAATAAAATAGAAATATGAGGAAATAAGGGCTATTTCCGCCTTTATAGCTAGTAGTGCTTAAATGCTGATGAATTAATAATAGCATACTTTGCATTTCTTCGAAAGCTATCAACCGTATAAATAGCAACTTTTAATATTTGGATCATTTTGAGAGAAGTATTATTTTTTGTTCTTAAGCTTTATAGCTGTTATAATATCGATTTCAATATTAGATTTAAAATTTTGAAGTTTTTGGGTTAAAAAAATTATGAATTTATTTCTTGAAATTAAATAGACTGAATCTGTCTTTAAGCCTTGTATGATTAGTCAAATTAAAAAATAATAACTCTTTAAAAATTATAATTATCCTGGCTTCTCGTAAGAGACTTTTTTTGATCTTATAATTTTTTATTATAAATTTTCTCAGATGATCATTTGGGTGCAGGTCCATAATTGTGCATTTTGATAAAGTGCATTCATCTAAGAGAAATTATGGGATCCCAAAACTTTGTTTCCGATTACATAAACAAGTACATGGGTTATACCGTTTTGGCAGTAATTACAGTGATACCGATAAAAGCCTTTATGATAGCTTCCTTAAGTTTCAACAGAAAGCAAGCATCAAATTGGACTGCAGCTTCAATTGTGGTAGGGATTTTGATCATGATTGGATCTATTGTTGGGATTTTTGTTATGAATTCCCAGGCAGGTCTTGAATGGAATGGCTGTGGGGCTTAAGCTTCTTGATTGGAATATTGCTAGAGGCTGGCCTCGTTGAGAGCTTTTTTATGTTTGCAAGATACTTTGCCATTCAGAGTTTCGGGCCTTTTGAAAAAATTATATAAAATAACGGACCTAACTAATTGTTAGGTCTTTAATTTAGACGAAAATTATTGAATCTACTCTTAAATTTATTGAAAATAAATATAATATTCTCAAAAATCCAGCAGAGAGCAAAACTATGGATATTTAACTAATTAATGTGATATTAGTCATCCTCTTGAAGAATTTAATCAAAATGCTCCTTTAAAATTATGAAAAAATTATTTTAAGCACATCTAATTAAATGCTTTTAAGTTCACTTTTGGAGATTTCGATAATTCAAGGCCAAGCTTTGTTTTCATTTGGTCTGATTCTTTCGAATGATTTTTTATGACAGATTGTATGCATTTATCTAATTCTTCATCCCCAATAGTCTTTTTGGAAATCAATTCAAGCTTCCCAACAGGCGAACTGCGACTCGAAAATTCAGATAAAGAAGCTAAAGAGCAACTCTTTATTTTTGATTCTTCGATGCTTTTTAATAAATTTTTTTTAATAATTCTTGGCGAGTTTCTATACATATGATTAAAGTAAATTGAATTCAGCCCTTTTGCAACTTCTTCTTTTGCAACCACCTTTTCTTTTCCTCTTCTATATTGATAATTCGCCTTAGGTGTCTCAAAAAATTGAATATTTAATTTTGATTTCGTTCTATCTGGACCGTATTTTCTTTTATTATTTTGCACAAGTCTATAGGTCTCTTTATCAGTGAAAATTTCTTGAGTCATATATCTCTTGTGCTGTGGGTTATCCCCATAAATGATTTGCAAAGCGTTTTTTTCTTTTTGTTTATGCTTTTCTAACTCTTCTTTATTTTTGATTAGCTCAATCCGGCTTTTTCCTTTCAAATATGTCTTAGTTCTATTGAAAGTAATTCCTGTTTTTGGTGATGATATTTGGGTGAGGATTCTTAAGGTATCAATTGAGGAAGATTTAACTGGTTCTTTTTTAATATTTTTTAGGTCATTTTGTAATAGATCAATTGAAGAGAGAAGATGGGTGACTATTTTTGTTCTTATTGTTGGGCGCTTTTGGATTGCTAGATTATCAGGCTTGAGTGACATAATTTTGTTGATTAGTTTTATAAAGAAAACAGTAGATTTGATAATTCTGATTTTTAAAGATATAAATTATAATAAACTTGAAACAATTCATCTATTTCGATACCAATTGGAAATAAATCTAGCTAATAATTATTTTTGAATTGAATACTTTTGAATTAAAGCACATATTTAAAATCATCGCTTTATCAATTATTTCATCTAATACCTTCACAATCACCCCTTTTAAATAGTTTTGGTAGAAATTATAGATGCTTTAGAGAAAGCTACACTCAAAAATCTAATGGGATACACAATTGCATTTCTACTAAGACCCATGAATGATCATAATCATTTATCCACTAAATATATGTATAGCAGTGACCTATTAGGGTAACCTTCGATTGAAATTAAGTGATGCAGCTCCTTGCTGACTCAGTTAAAAATACATAATGTATACAGAGAAAATCTTAGAGTCATTTTTTAGCATGCAGAATTTTTAGTCTTATTGATTCCCATACAAATGGCCTTTTAACTAAGTAGCATGCCTTTCTCTAATATTGCCTTATATAATCTAATCTAATTTAAAAGTCTTTTTATATAATAAAACACAAATGATTTAATATTTATTTTTTCTAGATTTCATTAAGGCTATAGCTAAATAATATACTTGCTCTTTCTTTGCTATGAAAGTGATTTTTGTAAGGGAATCAATTCTTAAAAAAATTAATTTTACTGAAATAAATATTTTAATTTCTTAATTATTCTTAATTTCAATACCTTTATTATAACTTTCCATAGCTTTTTTTTCCTTACTAATTTCATCAAGAGCATCTGCCAGAGTTTGATGATACATTTCATTTTCAGGCTTGATCGAAATGGCATCATTAAAATATTTTATAGACTCTTCATATTGCTTTTTATCAAGTAGTATGCACCCTATATTATAATATGCAGAATCATAATTTGGATCAATTCTTATGATATTTGTGTAGCATTCTATAGCATCATCATATTCTCCTTTTTTTTTGAGAGTTACTCCTTTATTAATGTATGCAGAGATATAATTAGGCTTACTTCTGATAGCTTCATTGTAGTTTTTGATGGCATCGTCAAGCCTCTGTTCTTTAAAAAAATAATTTCCTATGTTATTATAAGCAAAGTGATTATTCTGGTCAAACTTAATAGCAAGATTTCAAGCCTCCATTGCTTCTTTTCTTTTATTTAACGAAAGTAGTACTGCTCCTTTGTTACTGTAACCTCAGGAATAGTAAGGATTAACCTTAATTGCTTCATTGAAATATTTTATAGCTTCTTCGCCATTTTTTTCGGCGAAATAAAGCTTTCCTAGTCCATTGAAAGCTTGATAGCAATTTGAATCAGTAATAATTGCTTCACTATAACAATTCGAAGCGTCATCATATTGTTTTAACTCTTGGCATGCACTTCCTTTTTGGGAGTAGCTCAGGCTAAATTTAGGATATTCTTGAATCAATTCATTGCAACAATTAATAATTTCATTGTATTTTTGTAAATCAAGCAGACACTTGTATTTAAAATAATTCATAAAAAATTTTTCAGGGAAGCTGCAGGGTTTATTATAACAGTCCAAGCTTTCTTTTTTTAAATTGATTGAAAATAAAAATTCAGCTTTTATCAGATGGACAATTGAAAATTGCGGATTGCTGTCTATAAGTTCATTTAAACAAGTAATTGCTTCTTCTTTTCTATTTAGATTTGCGAGGATAATACTTTTATATCAGATAGCATCTAAATATCCTGGCTTTATAAAAATAGCAAAATTGATATCATTGAGTGCCTGGATTGCATTTCCTGAATAATATTCAAAAATTCCTTTTTTGCAATGCCAAAAAGGACTTCTTGATGGAAAATCTCTGAAATCTTCAGCTCACGATTTAATAAAATTTTCATGTTTTTTGAGTTCTTCGTCAATTGATTTTTCTTCAAATTTACCAAGAAATTCTTTGATTGCTGAAGATGGGCGTTTAGCTACATTTTCAGTTATTTTTATAATTTCTTTCATAAATTTGTTGATAGAATTCACGATTTTTTTATTTTCGTTATCATCTAATAAAGACTCAATGTTTCTAGAGAGTTCTTCTTCAAATAAATCATAAATTTTGGAATTTATATCTATATTTGCAAGAGCATGAATCCGCTGGTCAATTTGATTGATAATAAAATCAGTATTTTGTAGGCTGTAGTCTATTAAGCTTTCAAAGCTAGATATGCATTTAGAAAAGATTTCTATAGATTCCTTCCTTACTTTCATAATTTGCTGCTTTATATCGGTGAGCACATCAATAATTGCCTTGTTTTGCTTTTGAGAAGCTTCTATCTGTATGAAATTATGATTTCATCCAAAAAAAGTAGAAGTATGCTCATTAATGTGATTTTTGCACATGAAAATCTCATTAGAAGTGCATTTGCATAATATTTCAGCTCTTTGAGGACATCAAGAAATATAGCATTTTTGGACACTCATTACAATAGCGGGCAATTATATTATTTTTGATAGACGTCGATTCTATTAAGGCGATTGGCTCAACTAGCAAAGACAAGTTACCTAGAAATTCGATTTTAATAATTTTTCTTTATGCAATAGTTTTAAACAGTTCTTTCCAAACCTCTTAAATAATTTTTATGGTGTAAATAGGAATGTCCGAATATGAGCAAGTGCCATACATAGATAGTCATTTATAATCTCCTTATATTCGCTGAAGGCAGCTGAGCTCTTGATCTGAGATGGGACTATTGAATATAGATACTTCCCAAAAAAATTATTTCGATCGACCAAAAGATTTTTTATGAATCAAGTATTATGCAACAAAATTTTAATTTCCTATAAGATAGCAGATAATAATTGCATCTAAAATCAATAGATTCCATTAAAACCAATCAAGCAGAATTAATATTATTTATCAAGATGCAAAACTATCATAAGAGAAAGAGAAATAATTATTCCTAATTTTATTTAGCTTGTCTTTTGATACTGCTTGATACTTCTGACCTCAAAAAATAGCTGAAATTGATTCATAAAAAATGTCCTGGTTGGCCAATAAATAAAATATGTTGTCGCAGTCAGCTATGCCGACTACTTTAGAGCACATGTTTTATTTATTATTTTGTAAAATATTGTTGTTAAGAAAATTTCTACTTCACAAGTATTAATTCCCCCTTTCCAACAAATCTAATAGTAAATTATCACAAAAATATTTTGAATTTAAGTCTGTTTTATAGGCTATATTAGTGATTAATTTAACTCCATTATTATAATCATAAAAATGTTCATAGTATTCAGTAAAAATATCCTTTTCAATTAAAAATTATTTTTTAAGGAAATAACTCCAAAATTTTCCTTTCTATTATTACCTACAATTAAAAATCTATGGTAAACATAATATGTATGTCCTCCTGATTTTTTTTATTGGATCAATTCAGCTCTCCAGCTCTCAAAACTGCTCCTGCAACTCTGAAATCTTAGGGAATGGCCACTGTGATCTTCAATGCAATAATACTTCTTGCAATTTTGATTCAGGGGATTGTATACTGCAAACTCAAACAAATTCTTCAGAATCCTCATCTGAGGGGAATAGTGGTTCAAGTAATGGGACAGTTCTACTTATGAGCATTGTAATGGGGCTTTCTTTCGGCTTGTTTTGGTATTTTTTATTCAGACTTGGCTGTATTTTATTTTATGTATGTAAAAAATTTAAAGCTGAACATAAATTTGAAGTCGTCACAGCTTCTTTGCCAAGCGATTCAGGAGATTTATACCAGAATTCAGGCAGGAGGTTAATAGGATATACTTGAATTGAGCATAAATATCCTCTGAAATATTTTTCAGGCTATATAAGGTTTAAAGGTGAGCCAGTTTGCACAGTATGTTTAATGGAATTATTTGACTGTGACCCTGTAAGAGTAATTAACTGCTGACACGTTTTTCATAGCCAATGTATTGATGAATGAATTATGACTTCAGAGAGTCCAAAATGTCCAAATTGCAATTCCGATTTTTAGTATATAAAGATTTAGTATAGAATCTTAAAATTAATGAAAAATAATTTTTTTATTGTCAATAGTTTTATTTTTAATTATCAATTGATTAAAAATTATATCATAAATTACATTATCAATTTAATCATTTTCATTAATTTCTCTATACCCCTTTCAGCTTTCAGGTGGGCTTGCACCTATATCTTTCATGTATTCTAAAAGTGCTCTACAAGGCCCATCATCAAACTTTTTCAGATGCTGAGCTTTAATAAACCCTTCTCTGGCCTTTGCCCAATTTCCTTCCATATAATAATTCAATGCCTTTCCATAAGTTCTAATAAATTTCTCACTTACGCAATTGGTCATTACAAATAAATCTCTATCATGCTCAAGTAGCTGAGCTACTTTGTACTCTCCAGCAGCTATTTTTTTCTTTAAATTTTCTTTTCTTTCTTTGATTCTTTTACTTAATTTATTCATATTTTCTGAATTAATTTTCTCATATGGTTTTAGTAACTCTGGCGCTATATCACAAGTATATAATTCTAAAGGAATCATATTTCCTTCCAATGACAATTGAATTTTATCTATTTTTCTCAATTTTGCTTTGGCTTCTTCAGAACAAATTTCATACAAAGAATTACTGATTATTAGAGGAACTCCATAATGCTTTGTCAATGATTCCATTTTCTTCGATACTTCTAATGCTGGAGATAAATAAGATGCATCAATTTTATATTCGCTCCCAATAACTCCTTCAATAGCCCATCCATAGTGCAGCCCAAAGTCTAATTGTACAGAATAGCCAGGCATGTGCTGCGTAAGCTCAATATGGTCTCTATACTTTAGAATGTAAGGATGCTTATAGATACCTGCAATAATTTTTAGAGAACATATAAAAGACATGTCTGCTATTTCACTTACAGATGAAAATTTTTCATCGGATAAAATTTCATTTTCCTCTATCTCTATTGAATTTGTCTCATATGGCTTCCATACCATCAAAAATGAATTTCCCATATTTTTGTTTATGTGTCCTGAAAAATACTCCGTCACACTTTGAACAATATGAGCTATTTGGTTAACAAACCCTAAAACATCTTCTCTCAAAATTTCAGTTGTCTCGTTGAAATTTCTGATTTTGCATATCCCGAATATACAGTACGTTTTTTTACCTGGTACTAAAGTGTCAATGCTTCCATCTGCATTTGATAAATTTTGTTCAATTATTTTCATCCCGTTTTCTCCAAACCCTGATGCTAATAAAATCGCAATTTTATTTACAGTAGCTTGGAGATACTTAGTTTCATATACAGTCGTTTCTTTTCCTAAAATAGACCTCCAGCTGTCATTTCTAAGGATTTGCCGAGGCTGCTTAAGCTCTTCTTTTTGAGCTTTAAGCCCTGCTTTTAGAGGGTTTCTTAAGATAGCTTTTAAGTCTTCTATCATTTTTCCAAAAGGTCCATGAAGCATCATTTTTGTATCTTTTGCTATCAAAGTAGACGCTGCCATCAAAAGCACACAAATAAAAGCAGTTTCAATCATATTCAGTTCTGCATCAAGCCTTGTTGTATGTCTCATATCAAAAACAGCATAGCTAAAATAGTAATAATCATTATCTACATCAGGCAAAACTGCTGTTAATTGTTCTAGAGGTCTTAATTCATCAGGATCTACATCGCATTTATATATCATATTAGTATGGTTCACCATCAAATAAATCAATGGATTTCATAAATTTTTATGATCATCCACAAACTGATTAAAGGCAAACTCTGCATCAGTATCATTATCTGTAAGCAGCGTATTGATCACTGATAATCCATATTGATAAGACGTATTCTCTGCTTGAATAAATGCTGTAGAAAAGAAAGGAATAATGATTAAAACACTGAAAACCAAAATAATGACTCGCTTTGTGGCGACATCTGTTATGTCTTCACCTATTTTCAATTCTTCTTCTCGCCTTTTCATTTGTGAAAGAAAATCGCTTTGGATTGACCCATCAACAGATCCTCCATGGTTCCGCCGATTTTCTTCAGAAATTTGACTTGACCTAATAATATTTTGAGAATTTGTGTCACTGAAAGATTGAGATGGGGAGAAATCCGTATTGCTTTTTAGTGTATTAATTCTATTTATATTTTGGTATATAAACTGATTAGAAATTGGCTCAGAATTTCCTCTATATACTATGACAGCTCGATCAAAGGTTTTATTAGCCTTTTCTTCTCCAGAAACATCTGACATTAAAAATGACTGGCATTCTGAAAAATTATTGCTTGTTAAGGTTCCCATCCTGACAGGATTTTGTATTATAACTTGGTTAGAAACGGGCTCAAAGTCACCGCGAAAGGCAATAATTCCTCTCTCCAGCTTATTTTCTCGGAAAAAGTCTGTATCAGAGCTCTTTGGCGTCAAAAATGTTTGTGATTCTGATATGCTGCTACAGCTTCTTATTGTATCGATTCCTTCTACATTTTCATTTGTTATTTGGTCAGAAATCGGATTAAATTCTCCTCTAAAAATAATCGAAGCCCTTCCCAGCTTATTTTCATCTAAAAAATCTCTGCTTATGCTTCTGCTTGTTAAAAATGACTGAGATTCTGACAAATTGCTATTTGTCCTTATCGTATCCATAGCTTGTGCACTTTGATTAATTATTTTATCCGAAATTGGATCCAGATTGCCTCGAAATACATTGACAGCTCTGTCCAGCTTATTTTCAGTCAAAATTTCTTTATTGGAATTTTTTGACGTTAAAAATGACTGTGATTCAGAGCCTTCATTAGAAGCTCCAATAGAGTCAATACGGTCCCAACAGTTATTAATAGAATTTGGGACAGCTGGGTCATGTGACCCTCTGAACTGTATTATGGCTCGTTCTAATTTAGCGGGATCTTGAAGCTCCGTAGTAGGGAAAAAATGCCGTGAAACTGATACTGAAGAAAAAGAATTCGTCGTATTTGGCCTTGATGAGCTGATTTCTAAATTTACTTCTCCAGCTGAAGAAGCCAAAACATCATTAATTACAGGCAAATTTGGCCCTCTAAATGCACAAATTCCTCTATCAAGCCGATTTTCATTGCTGACTTGGCTATATGAATCTTCGCCAGCACTTAAACTTGACCCGCTATTGAGATCTCCTTGGGGAACATCTTGTATTTGGTTGTAATTGACATTAATAGGATTATCCGTTCCTCTATAAAGCACAGGCGACCTTTCTAATTTTTGTTGGCTGCTTTGTTTTTTTTCAGTCTGTGACTGAGCAATTTTATATAATTTTGCAATTCTTATTAATCTGATTGTCTTTAGGGCTCTGATAATTCTGGCTGCTCGAGTCCCTGTACGAGATGCTTGGCTTGCAGTTTGGACTTTTGAAGCTTGAGTGCCTTCTCCTGTAGTAATTTTATTATCTCCAGTTATTTGATCTCATATTCAGCCAATATCCATTATAAGTGAAGCCGTTAAGACAATATCAAGCCAAAAGAAAAAACAAAGAAAATACCTATCAATAATAATTGATGAGATAATTATATCAAAGGCAAAAAAAGCCATACAAATTGTCACAAAACTGAAAAATATATCATCAGTGCTTTTTGATGTTGCAATTAAGCGTATGTCATCACAGAAAAGAACAAAAAGCGTAAGAAGGATCATACAAAATGCATACCCTCAGTGAGTTAGAATTTGCTTACAAAATGCTCTAAGCTTTTGAAAGCGAGTTTGGCCGCGTGGGCCGTAAGCTGCCGAAATGATTTCTCGGAGGGGTATTTCTGAGCTGAATCTTCGAATATCAATACTTGCTCCATTTGATTCATTTGTTTCCATGTATTATTTTTATAAAAAAGCAAGCTTTTACTTTTGTTTCTAGAGCAGAAAATTAGAAAAATTATATATAAATTGTAGCAATAGGAAATTTCTAGGGGAAAAGGAATAATAAAGATAAGAAATTTAAAAATAGTTAATAAGTTTTTATTGGAACGGCAAAATTAACTGTAATTTTAATGATTTTTAATTGGTAATTTGGTTTAAAGATGCATATTTAGAGGTCATTTTTAAACTCCTTTTAGGATAAAAAGAGTTCATAGAGATATATTATCTTAAACTCTACTATATATATAAAATTATAAAAAAGACAAGGTCTGGATAAATATCAAAACTTATTTTTAGCACAAATTCATGCAAAATAAGCAAGTTCAATATAAAATCATATAAAATTCTTAAATAATTATTTATCATGAAGCTCTCTATACCCCGGCCAAAAATCAGGCGCTCTTCCACCTTCCTGCTCCATAAATTCCAAAAGTGCCCTGCATGGCCCATCAGGAGTTTTCTTGATAAATTGAGCTTTATTAAACCCTTCAATAGCTTTATCCCAATCTCCATCGAGATAATTTTTTAGTGCTTTTCCAAAGGTTTTTACGAATTTATGACTGACGCTAGATCTCATCATCAATAGATCTTCGTCATCATTAAATAGCTGATACGCATGGTATCCGTCGCTTACGAGCCGTTTTTTGAAGGCTTGCTTTCTTAGTCTTGCCATAATCCTTGACTTTTTCATTCCTTCAGTGGTTTCAGTGTCATTTTCTTGACGAGGTTTTAGGTTGTTTGTGTCAATGTCACAAGTGTAAAGCTCGATTGGCTCTTTGCTGCCTTTAACAGTGACTCTGTCGATTTTTCGAAGTTTGGATCTTGTGACTTGGCTGCACAGTCTCCATAAAGCGTCTGAAATTAAAATAGGGACACCAAACTGTTTGGTAGCAGCTTCTAATCTTGAAGCTAAATTAACGTTAGGTGACAAATAAGATGCATCTATTTTAAACTCGCTTCCAATAGCTCCTTCAATTGCCCATCCTAAATGCAGCCCAAATCCCATTTTCACGGAATACCCTGGAAGCCTCTCATTTAACATCTGATGCTCTCTGTATTTCAAAACTTTAGGATTCCTATGTATTTCAGCTATAATTTTCAAAAAACTTATAACCGCCATATCAGCAAGTTCCCTAACAAACGGATTTTTCCTTGCCAAGGTGTCTTTTTCAGCTTCTTTTAGCATATTTTCATCATTAATTTTTCAAACTAATAAAAATGCGTCACCTATATTTTTATTAGCACAACCTGCAAAATAGTCCACATAGCCATGAACTATATGTGCAATGTCGTTGACAAAAGCCATAACTTTTTCTTCTAATACTTCAGTTGTATCAGTGAAATTTCTTATGTCACAAAACCCAAAAATGCAGTAGGTTTTCTTACCTGCGATCATTGGGTCTACTTCTCCGCCTCCTTTTTGCATGTTTGATGCTATAATTTCGGAGCCAGCCTCTCCAAAGCCTAATGCTAGCAGCATAGTGACTTTATTTATAGTTTCTTTCAGAAACTCAGCCTCCATAGAACTTTTGACTTTCTTCTTCTGTCCCACAATGTCATCGTGGGCCATTTCTTCCATCAAAAATTCGTCACTTTCAGCGATTTGGGCAGCTTTAAGAGGGTTTTTTGATATATTTTTAACTGTCTGCATCATATTTTCAAGAGGCTCAAGAACTAAATCTTGAGCATCTTTTGATAGAAAAATAGCAGATATACTTAGCATAAGGCAAATAAAAACAGTTTTTACGATACTCAACTCAGCGTCTAGCTTGGTGGAGCTACGCAAATCAAAAACAGAGTAGCTTGAATAGTTGTAGTCAGAAGGAACCCCTGAAAGAGTAACAGTAAGTTGCTCAGTTGACCTTAAATCATCGACGTTTACGCTTGAGCTTCAGTTTTTTAAATTATTCACCTCTAAAAATATCAGAGGTGTATAAAGATCTTTGTGCTCAGAAACGTAATCTTCAAAGGCTAAATCAAAACCTGACGTTCCTATCAGGTCATTTATAATTTCAAGCCCATACTCATAAGAAACGTTACTTTCATTATAAAACGTCGTCGAAAAAAACGGTAGCATTATCATAACGCTCAACACCAATATAATGATCCTCTTTGTCGTCAATTCTGACAGTTTTTTGCCTATTTTTGATTCTTCAGGAATTTTTAAGTCTGCAATGTCCGCTTCTTCTTGATCCGAAACAATTTCTTCCCTGCTTTCTTCTTCATTGCTAGGAGTTCCATTAAGATCTTGAGGAGACATTGAGCTAAAGGACTGGGAAGCTGACGCATTATTGCTAGAATCACTGCTGTCGATTTCGACTGGCGCCTGTGCAGAGACTACAAATTGCTTTATATCAGCGACTTGGTTTCCCCTGAATATCACTCTGGCTCGCTTTAACTGTCCTTTATCTTCTTTATCCTTATTTATCATATTCGATTTCGCGGCTTTATAGAGTTTGGCAACTCTTATAAGCCGGATAACGCGAATTACCCTGATAATTCTTGCAGCACGTGTCCCAGCTCTGGAAGCTCTACCTGCTCTTGCGACCTTTGCACCTTTAGAAATAGAACTAGTGCCTACCATTTCATTCCAAATCCAGCCAATATCGGTGATGAGTGATAACGTTGATACCACATCTAGCCAAAAGAAAAAGCTTAGCCAATATCCTTCCTTAAAAATTGACGAAAGAATTATTTCGACAGAGAAGAAAAATAGGCAAGCAGTTGTAAAACCATAAAAGATGTCATCAGCTGGTTTAGAAGTCAAAGCTAAGCGAAAATCGTCCGCAAATAATGCGTAGATCGTTAAAAACGTCATGAAAGTTGTATAGGATCAATGGTTAAGGCAACCAGTCATTCTTGATGCAAAGGACACATCTTGTGATTTGGAAAGCAGAGGTTTGTTTGCGGCTGCGAGTAGGTCCCGAATAGGGTTGAAGAGCTCAGAACTGTGACGGATTTCTGCAATCGTGGTCCTTCGAGAGTTGATGCCACCACGAGTTGGACTTTTTGCTTCTTCCATTATAAGGATTATTAGAAATTTAATCAGCTCAACGGATTTGGGAGCATATGAGATCATTAATAGTTGACACTTATGGACGGTTGAAAAGCATAATTTTAGCGAATTAAAAAATAGGGAAAATGAAGCAAATTTTTAAGAAGAAGATTTATGAGATTTTAAATTAGTATATAAGGATAATAAAGATATATTAATTAATGAAAATTTTTGTATAGGAAATAATCTATCGTAAATATATGAGGAAAAGTAAGAGCTGAGTTAGGTTGGTAGTGCCCAAGAGTCAAATATTAAAACAAATAATAAGAAAATTAAATTAATTAACTTTTCATATAGAAATTTATTTAGCTTCATTTTGTTAGTATAATGCATATTAATTTTTGTTTTATTTAATTGCTTATATTTATGTGAGATTTTAGCTATATTTATGATAATTTATCTCTTATAAAAGATAGCCATTTATTTTTCTTATTACAATAAGATCTTTTAAATTTTAAAATTGTTGATGCTTTTTTGAAATGTATAAATATATGGTTCGGTCAAAGTTATCGCAGAAATTGAGATTTATTAATAAATCTGCTACATCTTTTATTTCCTTCTGAGAAAAAGTTTTCTTTTGCCAATAAATTTGATTGAGTCCTCTTAAATGCAAGGCAAAGGATTTTAAGAGATCATATCTATATAAACTTTTTATTTAATGGCTAATAAATAATTGCAATTAACCTATAGAATCTAGCTGCTATAGCCGCCTAACGGTCCTTATGGACCATTTTTGTTTAAAACTCTTCCAGTTTCTTCCATTTCAATTCAATGCATCTTCTTCCTGCTTCACAATGCTATGCTCCAATCTATAATGCTTTACTTTATCTGTAGTGGCTCTTAACCATCTTTGATTATGCAATCCATTCTTGTGCCTTGCTCTTTTCTTTTCTAAAATTATCTTTCATCTCTTGCATTTATGGACTTTATCATCCTTGCTAAATAAATCTAGATTATTTCATCCAATTTATGCAAGGATCTTGCATAGTCTTATCATGATCCCTTCAGTTCTTTGCATCTATCATTTATCTCTCGTTTCAAATGAATATTTGCTCATATTGATTGTCTCTTGCCCACTATTTCATTTTGTGCTATCTCTTCTAACATCTTGTGGATATAGTCTTCTCCTTTTATTGTATCTTCCTCACTTTTTGGTTGAGCCGCAGCCGCACGATTAGAATTTTCTCTTTCCTTACAAAATAGTCTTACATAAGCTCTTTTTCAGTCTTCTGACTGAATTGTAATGATTTCGCTTGCTTCCAGCAACTTTCATTCAGGTCCTCCTATAATTAATAGTAAATCTTGTTCCCAATCCCTTTCAGTAAATTTATTTGCTTTCGTGCAGCAATCTAGTAGCAGCTCAAGAGCATGCTCAGTGTTTCCCTCCATATACTTCCAGCGCTTTTCTTGCTTCATCTTTCTTGTAGGCTAAATCCTCTCAGGATCTCAATATCCATCTCCAATATTTCCATATCATCAAGTCCGATTAATTCATCTTCATCTCCATCTAAGTATATTTAAAAATATAAATAAAGCATCGCAAATTCAGGCTTTTTCGATGTATTAACTGCAGCTATTTTAGATTAATTTCTTTAAATACTTAGCACAACTTAGAATGGAAGATGCATGAAGGGGTAATTCTCTTATACTGGACTCAGTGATCGAAATCTACAAGTTCTTGAGGATCTAGATCAAAATGAAACTACCCATAGATTATTGATAGTTCAAATAGAATCCGGGCTTGGCCAAGAGGCAACAGAAGTTCTGATAGTTTCAAACCGACTTGATTCAATTTTCAGAGAGATGAGACTGCTCTCGCCTATGACAGCAATCAACACACAATTTGATTGTTTTAATAAGAGTTAGCCTTAAATCTTAATTAAAAAGTAATATTATTGCCTTTACTCAAAAATAGAAAGAATTAATAGATTTTGCAATTTTGAGCACTTTTAAATGTAAATTGTTGGACTGCTTTATTCAGCCCGACGTATCCACTGTGCATTAATCCAAAACTTCTACCTAAGATTTGGCTCACTGACTCTTGAAAAACCTCAATTTCAAATTTATCACTGACATAATAAGTATCCCCATAAAAATTTGTTTCGCCTCAGGCAGAAGTTCATGGGTTTATTTGTGCCCATCTGGGATTCATAATTCCTTCTAAACCTATTGATATTTTAGTCGTTGTGGAGAATGAATAAGAGCCTGCATTCTGGGGGATACTGAAAATTACATAATTATTATTAAAGCTGCAGCGTTGTGAGGTGATTCAAGGAGTCACGGCCCCTCCGTCTTCCTGATAACTTGCACTGCAGGGGATTTGGGTATAATTACCTTTAAAATTATATTGCTGAGGAAAGAGAATATAAAATGAATAATCATTTGTTAAAGTCAAGGAAAAATCAAGGTAAAATTCAAAAGAATAGGTAGAAGTATCCCATAAATAACTATCAGAAAGGCTTACACTTTTAATATCAATTGAATTTGCAGGAAGAGAATTTGCTATGCTAAAATATCCATCGTTTTCAGAAAACATTTTCAATTGATAAGCTGAGTTAAAAACATATAAAACACAATGCAGATTGCTTAAGTCTGGCATCAATACATTTTTTATCCATACGTCCATTAAAATTCCTGAGCCTATTGTTTTAGTCACACCTGTTACATTTAAATATCAATGTCCAGCTGTGCATTGAATATTTCCTAAAGTATAAGAAAAGCAATCTACATAATATAAGTTTTGATCATTTTTATCTGTAATATCTAATTCTCCTGGCTCTGCAATTCATGGGTTAAAAGCTCTATCAAATTTAATTAAAACATTGTCACCTGGATTTACAGCACTGCTAGCAGTAAAATTAAACCCAAGATTAGTCATTTCGCCTATTGTTGGATTATCTACAATAATTCACCAATTAGTGACTGTATTAGCAACGTTTGCTCCAATCGTGACAATATTAGTGCTGCTAGCATCTTGTGTTATAGTAACACTACTCCACGATGTTGTTACAGAAAATCCTAATGCAGAATCTCCAGCAGATTGAGATGTGAAATCAAATATATTGTCAAAATAAAACGTCATGGCAGTAAATGCAGGGATGCTCAATGATGTCGTGATTTGAATTATTCCGCTACTTATTTGACAAGAATAATAATCTACACTGCTTCAGCAGTAATCTTTTATATCGCCATCAGCATAGCTATAAGCTGCAAAGTCTGCACCAATTGCTATCATGCTGTTTGCTGGAAGTGCTTTAGTTAGACCGAATTTCATGTAAAGGTCAATTTTTGATAGACCTGCGTTGTTTGGGATAAATTCATAAATAATTATGCCTTCAATAAAATTAGAGAGTAATAAAAGGAGCACTGGGAGTAGAGAAGACATAATTTTTTTGATTTTTTATTTTTATCTATAAATTTTAATTAAATGTAAACATTAGGAGATATTAGAACTCCCAACACTGGCGAATTGAAAGCTTTTATTTGTTTTGCTAAGCCCTGTGCACACATTATGACGGATTTCTCAACTTTTAGCAATTGATCACCATCAGATTGGGTCAAGAATTTCTATATCAAATTTCCCTGAAACATAATTGCTGTCTACTATATTGAGATTTTCCCAGCTTGCAAACATAGTGTTTTTGTAAGTGTATTGTGGATTCATAATGCCATCAATTGCTACTTTTAATCTCATATTGCTGGTAAATTGTATAGCATTTTCGAAAGGTACCCAAATTGTAATGTAGCTATTATAGTAATAGCAATTATCATTACTTCAAAACAGCCAAAAAATTTCTCTGTCAGGGGTTTGGGAGGACTCATCGTAATATGTAAGATTGCAGGTAAAAGACGGAATTATTGCTAAATTATATTGCTGAGGGAATTGCACTAAGATAAAATAATTTCCCAAGTTCAGGTTTCCTACATAAAATTCAAATTCATATTTAGCTGCATTTAATAAATGATTATCTGAAACTTTTAAGCTTTTGAAATCAATAAAATTAGAAGGGGGATAATTATTTATTGTAAAAGCTATAGCATCAGTATAGCTTTGTATATCATCATTAGGGTCTAATATATAATATTTCATTACAAAATATCCAAATACAGGGTTTCATAAATTCTCTATTGTGAAATCTATAGTATTAGTCGCTAAAACAGCTTTGCTTATCCCAGTAATGATTACATATCAATGCTTTGCTATACATGAAATATCGCCTAGTGTGTCTGAATGGCAACCTATATAATATAAACTTTTATTATCTTTCTCCATAATATTCAGATTTTTTGGCTGAGCAATCCATGGGCTAAGTTTTCTGTCAAAATTAACGACAATTTTACAGCCTGGATTTATATCACTATCTGATGTTAATTTAAAAATATAGTTAGCAATCGCTCCAGGAGTCAAAATGTTAAAAATCATAATCCAGCTATGAGTTGTAGATGTGACAGAAGGCTTTATCGTAACTGTATTAGAATCGCTTAAGTCTTGAGCTATATTTACACCTAATCATGATGCTGCTACAGAAAAACCAGCATAAGTTCCTGAAACTGTATAAAGTAGCCCAATAGCGATGTCTAAATAAATTTCAATAATTTTATTTGGGGGAATTTCAACAGATGTTTGGATTTCGACTTGGCCTGTATATTTACATCAAACATAGTCAAAGTTGCATCAGCATTTATCATTTATCGAACCGTAGGTATATTTTCATTGAGCAAATGCCTGCTGAACTGTAATTATTGTATTTGCAGGGAGTCTTATAGGGTAAGCAAAATGGAGATAAAAATCAGCATTAGGAGCTCCAGAGATAGCAGGGAATATTTCAGAGTAGATCATCGAATTTATTAACCAATAGAGGCTGAAGTAGACTGGGATACTAATAAATTTCATATATTATTTAATACACCAAGAAATAATCATTCGATGGGAAAAGTTTTCTCCAAGAATGTTTTAGCACCAGCAAGCTCGTCTTCTAATAATTTGCTGAATTTATTATTGATGGAGGATTTGGCTTTATTGTTTGGTCTTGATTCTCTATTTCTTTTATATTTCTCTTTTTTAAATTCGTTTAGCAAATAATTCATTATATTAGACTTTTATCTTAGTTATTTAAATTTTGTTTAAAAATTAATGAAATCAATCTTATAATATTATTTAAGTAGCTAAATCAGTATATAAATTCATGGAATTTTATTATAAGTTATTAAAATAAGTATAAATTAAAGTTTTACTGCATTACCATATCCAAAATCTCTATTTTTAATAGCAAAAATATATTAAATAAAATAAGGCACCTCACGCTGTCTTAGTCTATTCAGAGCTCTAGACTTTACTGAGTGAAGCCAAAGGTTCTCTAGATATTTGCGCTTCAATTGGATTCCTCAATCAATCTTCATTTTTCATAAAATAATTCCTTCAATGATGATTGGGAAGTAACAAAAGGCGATGAAAATATTATTTATTATTCCTTTAATGATAAATAGTAATGATTAAATTAACTTATTTTAAGAAATAATAGACTTCGCTTTGCTTGTAAACTGAAAACTTTTGTTAGTTTTTTTAAATCCTGCATATACACTGTGAAACAGTCTTCCACTTTTGGCAATTGATTTTACTGCACCTGAGTCAAATATTTCTATTTCAAATTTTCCTGAAATATAATCATTATCTACTAAGTTAATATTTTCCCAGTTTGTAAAGCCAGTATTTTTATACGCCCTTTGAGGATTTAGAATCCCATCAATTGCTACTTTTAGTCTCATATTATTTGTAAACTGCATAGGACTTCTTACAGGCACAGAAATTTTTATATAGCTATTATAGGAAGTGCAATTGCTATTATCATTTCAAAAAAACCAAAAAATTTCTCTACTCGGATTTTGAGCTGATTCATCAAAATACGTAACATTGCAGGATAGAGTTGGATTTTTTGCTAAATTATATTCTTGAGGAAATTCTACAAAAATCATGTAATTTTGAAGATACATACTCCCTACATAAAATTCAAACTCATATTTCGCTATATTTAATAAATGGTTATCTGAAATTCGCATACTTTTGAAATCAACAAAGCTGGAAGGATTGTCATTACTTATGACGAGGGGTGAAGGGTCTGCAAAGCTTTTTACCTCATCATTTGCATCTAATATATAAAAACTCATATAAAATGTTCCAATTGAAGGAGTTCATAGTTTTTCTAGCTTCACATCAATATTACCATTTGCCAAAATAGCTTTATTTATTCCAGTAACAATGACATATCAATGCTTAGCTGTGCATGAAATATCTCCCAATGTGTCTGAAGAACACTTTATAGAGTAATCATTTTTCTCACCAATATTCCGATTTTTAGGTTCACAGAGCCAGGGGTTAAATTTTTGATCAAAACCTATTACAATTTGATATCCTGGATTTGTGTCCGCATCAGATGTAAATTTAAACCTGTAATTAGAAATAGCTCCAGGAGTTATATCATCAAGTGCAATTTGCCAATTTCTAACTGCAAGTGGAACAGCAGGCTTTATTGTGACAATATTAGAACTGTCTAAATCTTCAGTTATTATTACGTTTAATCATAATGCAGTTATAATAAATCCAGGATAGTTGCCTGAATTAGTGCCACCTAAATATAGAGAGCTGTCTAAATAAATTTCAATAATTTTATTTGCGGGTATTTCTACAGATGTTTGTATTTCAAGGCTTCCTGTAAATTGGCATGAGATATAATCAAAGTTGCATCAACAATAGTCAGTTATCTGACTATTTGAGTATTGCCATAGAGCAAATGCCTGTTGGATTCTAATTATGGTATGTGCAGGGAGTCTTATAGGGTAAGCAAAATAAAGATAAACATCAGCATTAGCAGCACCAGAGATGGGCGGGAAAATCTCAGAATAAATTCGTGATTCAATAAGACTTGTGAAACCTAAAAAAACTGTAAGAGCAATAAATTTCATTTTATTTCAAGATAATTTATGCTTCAAAATTATTACTAAAATAGATAATTAAATTAATTCACTTTTAATAGAAAATTTAGCAAAGATCAATATTGAAATTTTTTTATTTTTAACTAATTTTAGCTGTGATTTATATAATTGTTGCAATAGTTTTTTATTAGGCTTGATTTGATCAGATATAAGCATATATCTGATGAATTCGAATATTATCCATCAATATAAAAACACTTAGCAAATAAAATTTAGATCAAAATAAAATTGATGAATTAAATTGGAAAATGGTAACATTTTTAGCATATCAAAATTTTTGACATCTTTAATCTTGCATTCACTTTAAAAAATTTGAAAATACGAAGAACATTTTCTAAATCTTTTTTTAAAATTAAAATATAAACTTAAATCCATTAGAATTTGATTTCCGCAGTTTAGATTTTAGTAAAACAAGCAAGAAGCACCATTTATCAATAGATACCCATCTCTTAACTAAACTTAACTTATTTAAAATAGTTATTTTAGTAATTGAAAATGCAAAGCTTTGAATTTATTAATTTTTTTGTAAATATTTATATTGAATTATAAGAGTCAATAAGTTTAATAATTTGAATTTATATATTTTTATCTATGAGCAATAATTAAAATTGCCAATGAGCTCGAAACTTTGATTTGATTTTATAAAGCTCAAATAGCTATTATGAAGAAGCCCATAGGCTCCAGCTAAAAATCCTATTCTAGAGGGTTTAAGATGCAAATCTCGAGCTTATCTAATAATAGCTTGTCTTATGAGAATCTCAATAACCTGAGAATCTTGAAATCCTCATTGTGAATAATTTCCATTTTACTATAAAATTATAAATCACCAATTTAATAAAGAACAAATTTCATTATTTATATAGATCAATTTTAAAATAAAACATAAAATTAATTCCAATTAAAATTCTTATTTGCTTTTATAGCAACTCTGTCTATGCATAAAGAATTTTATAAGTGTTTTTCCTTCTTAAGTTATTTTTTGGCTTCACAATTACTTGTTGTACTTTATCAGCCTCTTCCTTTCTTTTTTTCTCATCTTCCATTATTTTTAAATTTTCAAGCTGCTGCTTTTGTCTTAGCTCTATAGTTTTTATAAGCTCTTTCGCTTCTTTAAGAGCTTCTTCATCCTTTTTAATTAAATCATCATATTTTCTCATATCATGCCCTTCTTTTATTGGCTTCACCTCCACCTCATCTTTTCTAGGTGTTTTCTTTTCCTCAGAGTTTTCTTGGTTTTTCCGAGTTTTTTTCTCCTTAAAATCCATTTCTAATGAATCAGAGTTCAAGGTATCTTTTTTCTCAAACACTATCCTTTCCGAAACGATGTCTGGGTCATCTTTGTCAATAATATTTATGAATTTCTGGTTTGAGCTTCCAAAATTTCCATTAATATCTCCATATCTTTCAAAGTCCACATCTTCTTCAGGAGATTTATTGTACTGGTCTATATTATTATAATGCCTATTTACTAAACTGAATTTTTCTGCTGCAATTTGTTTAAAAGTTTCCCTTCTCATTTTTGCTAATTTTGCATTTTCCAATTCTTCATTTGTTGTTGAGTTATATTTTATTGATGGCTTTGGCTGAATAATCCTTTTGCTTTCTTGTAGAATAGCTCTTGTATCTTTCATTAAAGGTGACAATTGAGGTTGAGGCGAATAAGAAGCTTTATTTTTTAAAGTTTTGGAATGTATTGGTGGGAGTTCTAGTTTGTAAGCTGAATTCGAATGCTCTAATAGAGGAAAAAGCTTTGAAGATTTAGATTTTACTATAGGAGAAGCCAAAGATGATTTGCAAAAGACTCTGCCTCTATAATCTTCAGCTGGGTCTAGCTCTTGATTTGAATTTAAGATGGTTTGCTTGTGATTAGGGCTTGAGAGAAAATGCAATTCTGAACGAAGACGCTTGTTTTCTGCTTTTACCTGTTCCAATTCTTCTATAGCTTTTAAATAAGCTATTTTTTTGAGATTTTCGTTTTCCCTTTGTATCTCTATCATATCCTGACGTAGCTTTTCTATACTCATTTATTTGTGTTTTTGATTGTAAACTCTTTATTTAGCCTTATTTTTTCCAAATCATTGGATATAAGTAAGAAATAATTTAATATTATGATTTTAAGGAAAAATTATGAGGATAAAATTTAATATATATAAGAAAAATATAAACATTAAAAAAAATAATATAACACTTATAATGGAATTTAATTATTGAGGAAGCTATTATTAATAGCTTTATAATTTAATACCCAGCTTATATGAAACATTTAAGTATCTATTGATAGATTAAAGCGGTTCCATTTTCTATCCAATAAAATGTCAATAATCATCCTTTTTATCTTAGGCCTAGTTAGCAGTTCCACACAAGAATGTGATGACCCTACTAGCCATATCACTGAAGATGTCGTCATGTCCAGGTCCAAGAAAAGCAAATGCATGAAAGAAGGGACAGAGCCAGCTGATTACTATTTATTATCTCTCCAATGGAAACCTTCTTCTAAATGCGCTGAAACCAACAGCTGTTCTCCTGGCTACTTAACCCAAGATTTCAGCATCCATGGACTGTGGCCAAATCGTAATGACGGCAATCATCCTTTTTGCTGTCATCCAGCAGATAATTTCGTCCCTAGTAAAGACCTAGAAAATGAACTCATGAAATATTGGCAATCTTACAATGATGACCAACTTTCTTTTTGGAATCATGAATGGGCAAAGCATGGGACCTGTTCACTATTTAAGACCCCTGAAGACTATTTTAGAGGAGGACTCAAGCTCTTTAAGTTAGTAGACCCTGAAGGAATTTTTAATAAATTTGATATTCAGCCTGGGGAAAGTCATAATGTAAAAGAATACATTGATGCCTTAGGAGTAGATGCATATCCTGTGTGCAAATATAATAAAAGCACAGGAGAGGTTTTCCTTACGGAAGTAAGATACTGCTTCGACTTTGCAGGAAAAGAAATAGTTTGTCAGAAGAGAGAGGAATATAGCTGCAAAAATGCTAAAGAAATCAAGTTTAGAGCTTAAATACTTAAGCGTTTAACTTAAATGAGTATAAATAAAAATCTAAAATTAACCATATGGCTGCAACTTCGACATTTCTATCAAGACACATCGTTTCTCTTGGCTTTACATTTGGCTTTGCAGCTGGATTCCCACTTATTTGGTTTCTTCCTGAAAAATTCTACCAAAAAATTCTTCCTCATTTCACAGTCAGATTTATTGAAGCCAAAGTAACTTATGAACCTCCTAAGAAAAAAGCTAAAGCCCCTGATGACGTTTTAGAGCAAAATTTAGACTCGATTTTAGATAGACTGAAATATGTAGATGAACATGATGAAGAATGGGACAATTATGTCGAACTTCAAGAAAAAGTCGTCCAAATGATATCAGATAAGGATGAGAAATGGATGCTATTAAAGCAGAAAAAGTCCAAAGATCACGAAGGGTCACAAAAGTATGACGATTATGAAGCTTTTAAGAGGATTCAGCAGAAAATGAAGGAAGAAGAAGGCAAACGGAGGAAAGAAAGAACTTTAAAAAGCAACACAGATGAAAAACCTATAGAAAATAAAAATAATTAAATGTTCCTTCAATACAGCTAATGTGTATTGAAGATTGATTTCTGCACACTCTATCTCCTCTGGCAACAAAGCCACAGGTTCGAACTGGTGCTTTCAATTTCCTTCATATTTTAATTATAATCCATATAAACTCAAATCTACCTCATACAAATATCATTTATTATAATTAATTTTCTGGACATTTTGGGCAGTCTTCATAAATTTTTCCTTCCTTCGCTGCTTCTTCGACACACGCCGCATGAAAAAAGGACCCGCATTTATCACAATAGCTGTATTCCTTATCAGGATTAAATATTTGGTTGCATATACATACCTTCATCCATTCCTTTATAGGAGGCTCTAGCTGGCGAGTTTTTGTATTCCATTTGGCTCTGGAAAAGAAAATATTTTCTTCTCAGTAGTCTTCTAGGTAATAAGTTTGGAATTCTAATACTAAAATTTTGCCTTCAATGGATTCTATGTCAATAGTTTGGACTAAATTTGAGTCAAATAGCTCAGCCTCACTGAAAATTTCTGTGTTTTCGAATAGATCTTTTGGTTTGAAATAAGCACGAATTTCTGCCTTGGGTTTTCCTCGGCGTTGGTGCCATCAGATTCGTTCTATTATGCCGTAAGAATATTCGTTATCATTAATAAGGATTTGGACAGAGTCCCCAACACAAAATTCAGTGTCTTTGATCCTGACTTTTTGATATTCTTTTTTAGGCTCTCCTGAGGATTTTTTAGCTAAATTCTTGCGTTGTACTTGATCATTCATTTTTATAGCCCCATTTAATTAAATATGATAAATCCTTTACAAGTGTTTGATTTAAAGTAAAAATGAAAGCAAATTGATTTCACAAATAATCACCTGTAGAAAATGTATCTCTCGAAATTCAATTAAAAAAACAAATAATAATTTTATAGACTCAACATATGATAATTATAAATTGGGAATATTTTGAAAATACATTTTAAACTTCATCAAAATCTCTTCCATTTATCATGCTAAATTTTTGTTTTAATCAATTTGAAATTTCAGCCAAAAATTATATATGCAGCTCCTATACTTAAATTAAATTTGGTGCAATTATAATAAGAGAAATGGCAGAAGCTAAAAGGATGCCTTTTTGGGTAATTTTTGGGGTTTATCCAGTCCTCTTGGCTTTTATTCTTTGGGTTTATCAACAAGTTTATTTTTTACCTATCCAAATTCCTCCCAAATTTTTAACTGCAAAGTCTACTCTTGAATTAGCTATAAAATGTTCAGCAATTAGCACAATACCAATATTTTACCTGATTATCATAGTTATGCTCTGCAGAATTTTAACTGCTGCAGGTAATGTATTAAAAGAATATCAAGGAATCTGGTTTAAAGTCCATTCTATGTGTCTTCAAAATACTCTAGAGCAGAACTTTTTATTTGCTGTCAACCTGATAGCTATAGGGGCATTTGGAGGTCTTGCTCCAGAAAAAATTGTCCTTGTGACAGGAATTTATATAGTTTCAAGAATCTTGTTTTACTTTGGGTATATAGCTGCTGGATATACTGGGATTCCTGCATTTCGATCAATATGGATAATGCTGACTTTTGTTAACAACGGATTTTTATTCTGGATTAACGTGAAAAGCATTTTCAAACTTTAGGAAATAATAATTAAAATATCATAAGCCTAAATTTCCTAATAAACTCATTATTAGTGGAGCATTGCATCTCATGGACTCTGATAGAAATCTTAACTGAATAATATTTCTGCGCCTTCCAAATAATTAGCTCCTATCAAGCCTTTTGATTTCAATAAGATTTTTATTGAAGAATGCCTTACAATGCGTTTAATTAAAAGGGGGATCTTAAAATGGCAATGAAAGAAGAGATAGAAATTGATATACCTGTATTAAAGCATGGGAAATGGAACCCTGAAGAAGATAAAGCACTCAAAGTGGCAGTGGAATATTATGGAGAAAAAAATTGAAGGATTATAGCTAATGAGATAGGACAAAGAACTCCGAAACAGTGCATGGATAGATGGTCTAAGATATCGATCCCAGGGCTAATAAAAGGACGATGGAAGCCTCACGAAGATGCGATGCTCAGAGAATGGGTTAAGAATGTAGGCCCAACTCGCTGATCAAGCTGCTCTCGGGAATTTACAGGGCGTAGTGCGAAGCAATGCCGCGAACGATGAGTTAATATGCTGAACCCAGACATAAACAAAGGCAAGTGGACTCCTGAAGAAGACTCAATCATTTTTGAAATGTATAAAAAGCACGGTTCAAAATGGTCATTAATAGCCAAATCTCTGCCAGGCCGAGTAGATATTTCTGTTAAAAACCGCTTCTTCTCTATAAAAAAGATGCTACCGAATAAATTTTCTAAGCTACTTATCCATGAAGAGCTTTCCATGGGCGCTGTTGCATTTTATTTACGCTGCTTAAAAAAACATGAACAAATTTTGATTTCTAAAGAAAATTCATCAAGTGAAGAAGACAAAGCAAAAATCGAGGAAACTGAAGATGTCCAAACTTTTTGGGATAATTAATAATAAATAAAAAATTATATATCCTCTCTGAATAAAAATTCCATAAAATTTTAATTAGAAAAGCTAAATTTAAATATGAACATCACCGCTCACTCACAAATCCAAAAAATTCGTGACTACCAAGAGAAAAACAGAATTATTTTAATAGGTTTAGTTACAGTCACGATCGTTTTAGTCACGGATCTTTTATATCTTGCTCCAAAGAAAGGGTCGATGTTTGGGACTAACTTTATGGCACCGTTAACTTTAGCTTGTGTGGTCATAACAGGAGCTATGACTTTAAAATACATAAACAGCGATTTAGAAGCCAATAAAGCGATAAATGAAATAAACTACACACAAACTCACTATGAAAATAAAGAAATCATAGAAAATCAAGAGCCAGGAAATGAGGTTGTTATGAATCCTTCACATGTCGTAGAGGAATGGATGAAGAAGAAAGGGATTGATATGAAAATTAGACAGTGGATTATGAACGTCAGACAATGGTACTCAAAAGAACTGATTCCTTATGTGCTGAATTCTAATGTCGAAAATATCATGCAATTAAATAAATTATTAAAAGAATTCACCAAAAAATGTGAAAAACACTGGATTTATGAAGGATCATTTGACGATATAAAAGGCTTTGAACTTACACATGAGGAAAAAACTGTCTATAAAAGAGTTAGCATTCGGGATATCCAGGATTTAATAAAAGACTTGAAGTTTAACTATACACTGGATTTAGAGCTCTCTAAAAAGGACTCAGCAATCCCAGGCGACTCAAGCAAGGAAGAAGCTTTAAAACGACTCCAGCTTGCTGACATAGTCCGCCAACGGCTACTTTTAGATAATTTCTTTGAAATTCCTACCTTTAACTGTCGGAATTTCATAATTTCTCGGCTTTATGCATTATCAAGCACTTTATCTCTAAAAGACTATCAAGCTTCCCCAGTAGTTTCTGAAAATTCTTGGACCTCCCGAAAGCCAAGCGACCCTTTAATCCTTTCTCACCTTTTCTTTCGCCTTTTAAACAACCTTAACAACCCTACAGTTGACCCTAATTTCAATATGTTTTCTGAAATAGTGACTGAAGCCCCCCCTACCTCAATGCACATCTCCAAAGTCCTTTTTTACCAAACCTCCCGAATCCCTACCTTTGAAATCTTATCAGGGAGCGAAATTTGGGCCCCTCATAAAGACTCAGACAACCTTTTCAGCACGATATCACTTTTCCTATATCATGTACAGCAAAAAAATAATGGTTACTTCTATAGTATGGACTGTAGAGACTTCTTTAAGTTAATATATTAATTTCAAATTAAGAATAAAGGTTATTTAAATTCCCCATCCAAGAAGTAAGCGGATTCCTTCTCCAAGGTTGTGGCCACATTCATAAGCGCTTTCACATTTTCCATTTCCAAGTGACAAGAAGTCGTTGTTAATAGTGGAAAAGTTCTGTAAGTAGTTGGTGACTACTTGGTTTGTTCCGCTTTGAGTTCCAAGTCCTTTAAGAATTGCAATTAAAGCTGTATAGTTGCAGTCAGCGTTCCAGCTGAAAATTTCGTCTTCAATCTTAACAACCAAGTTAAGCATGGTGTGGAGAACGAAAATGTCACCGCCTTCGAGCTTTTTGATATAATTGGAGACTTGTGTGAACTGAGGTTCAAGTCCAGTGAAATCAGCTACACATTTGGAGACTCCGTTCTTGGCAAGCCCAGCCAATAAGCCGTTGAAGAAGTCGTAGTTAGGAGTTGGGTTGGCTCCTGCTGTAAGGGTCCAGCCTACTAAGAGTTGGATTGCGTTACCTAAGGATTGGCCACAGGCTGAGTAGTCGGCGTTGCAAGCGGTCAAGACTTTCATGTCAGCGTGGATTTCTGAGGAGTGTTTGAAATAGTTGGTCATTAAGATGGAAAGGCCAGTATTAGGGTTCAAGATTTGAGTAAGTTGCTTTTCTAAGGCTTCAAGGTTGCAAGCTGGCACGATCTGGTGGAGGCTGCTGGCAAGGGCTTTGAGATTTGTGATGAGTGCTTGGGTGTCTTCAAAGTTTAAGTGAAGAATGCTTTGGAAGTTAGAAACGATTTCTTGGACCAAGGCAGATTCTGAGTTGAGTTGGGTTTGGCAGGTTCCTTCAATCTCTGGATTTGCTTGAAGACCTGAAAGTAATCCTTTAACGAAGTTAAGAGCGTCAGCTGGGGTTGGCTCTGAATGTACAGCGGCAGATAGGCATGCAAGCCCGAGGAAAACAAAGAGCATTCGCTGCATTATATAATTATTTCACCATAATTTTGGCATAAAATTTCAGGACTTTTATAATGATGAAAAAGAAAAGATGAGAGAAAATGCGACTTATCATAAAGCAATTTTACTTTTAAATAGATACTTTTAGCCTAATTATAAATGAAATAACTAAAACCAATGGTTAAATGATATTAAGAAAGAGGAGAGAGCATGTTTTTGCTGGCAATTTCTTAATTAACTATATAAAATCACAAAAATTAACATAAAAATAGACTTATCCAATTTCTTGTGGTATTAAAATGAAAAATAATGCAAAAATACACAAAAAATTATTTATCAATATTTCTTAAATAAACCAAATTTAAGGGTAATCAATCTTTTATTGACTTCATATACAAATTAAGAAATTTCTAAATCTTCATCACTATCCGCATCCCTCGAAATAATCATTCTTCCTGGGATGTGTAATTGCCTTGCATACTCAATTTTCGCCCTCTCATACTCATCTCTTTTATCCTGAAAATGATAAAGTAAAATTTCATTATAAATCAAGTCCTTTGTGTCTCTCATCGTCAGCAGTTGCCTTTCAAACTCAAAGTCAAACAATGAGACTGGCTCGCGGACTGGCTCATCCTCTGGGTAATGCAAAGCTACCAGGTAAGGGTGGGATAAGGCTTCTTCTATGGTAATTCTCCGGGCTGGGTTGAAAACAAGCATTTTCTTCAGCAAGTCCATTGCATTTGGATTTGCTGTCCTAAAAATGGTCTCAAAAGCGCGTGCTGGCCTTCTCGCCATTCTCATCACCTTGTCTCTGGCTTTAGTCGTAGGAATGCACTGGATATCTTCATCTGTCGGGGTACCGATAAGGTTAAAAATCAGCTCAAGCTGGTGATTTGCATCATTTCCAGGCAAGATCGGCTTTCTATGCAAAAGCTCTCCAAAAATGCATCCGACACTTCACATATCCAGCGCCGTCGTGTATTTTTTAAAAGTCAAAAGTAGTTCAGGCGCCCGATACCACCTTGTTGCTACATAGTCAGTCATCTGGGTTGAATTTATTTTCAATTCTTTTATATATGGCCTTGCCAATCCAAAATCGCAAATTTTCAAGTCGCAATTGGAATTGACCAATAAATTTCTAGGCTTTAAGTCTCTATGTATAATCCCTGCACTGTGCATGTACTTCATCCCTCTAAGCAGTTGATATAAAAAGAATTGGCAGTGGTCATCAGATAAATGCTGAGGAGATTTTATAATAGAGCTTAAATCTGTCTGTAGCAGCTCGTTTACAACATAAATTTCATCAAAATCTTCTCGGGAGACAGGTAGTTGGATGGTGCGTATTCTCATTATGTTTTCGTGCTCTAACAAACGGAGGATGATGAGTTCTCGTAATGTTCGCTTTGCAAAGGTGGTATGTTCAAAGGCTTTTTCGATTTTTTTTATTGCCACCATTTCACCAGTATGGGTGTCTCGGGCTGAAACAACGACACCGTAGGCACCACTGCCTAAAGTGTCGAGAATTTCGTAGCGTGAGTCGAGGGCAAATGTGGCACCTATTACTCTGGTGATGCGCTTGTTGATGGCGCAGGGACCTCCTAGTTGGGATACGGAGTATGGGCCATGTACCGTTTCTTTGGAGGCTTGCTTGGGTTTAAGTTCCATATTATATATAGGGAAACCATTCTTTGGGAAATTTAAAATGATAAGCTCAGACGGTAAGGAGAAAGGAAAAAGTTAGGCAAGGGAAGGAGAGGCGAAGGAATCGGGACTGTTGGAAATTTTAAATAAGAATAATTGATAAAAATCATTATTATCAAGCACTTGATATGCAAAGATTCTAGATAATCAAAAGAGAGAGCTTTTCTTGAGTATATATAAAAGAAATAAGCTAAAAATTTATAATTCTAATAAAATAGAAAGCATTTAGTAATAATAAAATGCATTTTTCAATAAAACTAACAATGCCTTTTTAAAACATTATTATTAAGAGACAGATTGTATTTGATAACTAAAATTAGATTATTACTATCAAGAAGGCTTTACTTTCTTTGCTGTGTCCATGGATTTGAACTCTGTTGGGAACCAGTTTGCTGATTAGACATAAAAGATCCAAATGGTTGCTGGCCTGCTGGATTAGACTGCAGCCCAGCTGATTGTGTTAAAGCTCCAAATGATGCTGGCTGCCCTGAAGTCACAAAGCTTTTAGCACCTAAATTTAATGCTGGAATTGAAGGAGGCGCAAATGAAGTAGACCCAAACGCTGATTGCCCGAAGGTGGACATCGCTGGAGTAGACTGAGAGTTAAGTGCAAGTGACATTATAGAGTTTGTAGCTGGTTGGCTACTTGCAAAAAAAGGGCTAGGATTTATAGGCTTAGGAGCTGTAGATGCATTTTGAGCTGATACAAAGAATGAATTTTGAGCTGGCTGAGTTGGCGGCTGTATAGGATTTGTAGGCTGAGTGCCAAGTATAGAGCCTGTGGAGAACGGCTTTTGAGGATTTAGTAAGGACGGTTGAGGATTTGTTGTATTGGTAAGTTTCTGGGGATTAAGGATTGATTGGGAGAGAGGAGTTGTTGATAAAGTCTTTTGAGGAGTTGTCAGGGAACTTTGGAGAGGGTTTGATATTAGGGATTGCTGGAAAAGTGGAGGTGCTTGAGATGTTGGGGCTACAAAGAACCCAGAACTTGCAGGCTTTGGAGGCTCTGATTTGTCAGCTGGCTTTGGAGGGTTGGTCGGGAAAGCTGGGACAGTTGCAAGTTGTGGCTGTGGCTGTGGCTGCGATAACGGCTGCTGAAGCTTTTGAGGTGCAAAAGGCTGGCTAGGCTGAGCTGATTGTGCTGGAGGAGTAGGAGCTGAATCGACTTGAGTATTTGCTTGTATTGGTTGCTGAACTTTAGGGGGCTCTACCTGTACTTTTGGTTCTGGCTTTTTAAATGCTACTTCCATTATATGCTCTATGGATTTCTTTTTAGTCGAAATTATTGGACTTTCTGTTGTTTTCTCTTTAATAGTATCAAATTTGATAATTTCGCTAGGCAGTTTTTTCTCAGGCTGCCTCACAGCATTAAGCTGCTTCTGTGGGGTCGCCAAACTTTGTCTGGGCTTTTCGATCTTAGATTGTATAGTCTGTGGCTTTATTCAGTCTTTAAACCTCCTCTGCTGTTCCGCTGGATCTCTAAAATCCACTCTTTCCTCTCTATTTTCTTCTTTTTCTTCTTCATCGCTATTTTCCACATCTTCAAAGGCATATCTTTTTTGCTGAGAAGGCCTCAGCGCTCTCCCTAACCCCCTCACCTTTAAATCAAGCTCACTTATAACCCTACTCGCTTGCTCTATTCTTGAAACTATTAAATTATCAACAATCTCTTTCGGGTACTCGACAAATTTTTGCTTTGTATTTGGCATATGCTTCCTGGTAACCCTCAGCATGTTTGTATTTTCGTTAGTTTTCACCCCTAGCTGATTTCTCTGGCTTCTTATCATTTTGATTATCTTTTCAAGTCCAACCCTAAAATAATGCTCAAAAGTAGTCGCTCGGCATTCAAATTCTTCAATAGACCTGATAAGTCTTGGATCAATGTCTCCTTCATCTAGGTCATTTTTGGCTTCCAGCTGGGCTCTTGCCATTTCGAAAATATTTTTTACAGCGTCAGCGTCGATTTTGTTTTCTATATGGGATGCCGTTAGGTCATCTAATTTTTGACTGAGGCTGAAAATTTTTTGTTTACTGAGGTTGATAATCTTTTGGGATTCAGAAATGATGGCTTTTGTGTCGGAGAGGACGGTATCATTGATTTGTTGGGATTCGAGCTGTGAGAAAGAAGCGGAGGTTTCTTGGATAGTGGTTTGGAGGAAGTTTATGAGTTTTTCTTTTTCTTGTTTGAGGATAGTGGTATCAGTAGGTTTGGGAGGTTCTGGCTGCTTCAACGGCTCTGATTGCTTAAAAGGTTCTGACTGTTTCAAAATTTCTGGCTGCTTTAAAGGCTCTGGCTGCTTTAAAGTAGGTTGGACAGTTTTGGAGTCTTCAGGCTTTGGCTGGGTTCCAAAAGATGTGAAGGGAGAGGGTGCTTTTGCGGTTTCTCCAGGTTTAGGCTGAGGAGGCTGAGAATCAAAGAGTTTTTTGGTAGCTTCTTCTGGTTTTTGCTGAGCAGGCAGTAGATTGCCAAACGAAAACTGTCCTTGATTTGCTGCCTTAGAAGATCCTTCAGTTTTCACTTGCGAAAAACTTGATTGCAGATTTGATATGGAAAAAGGATTTTGAACAGCAACTTTAGGTTCTTCAGAATTCTGGATTGGGAACAAATTTTGGCTAGCTATCTTTGCGCCCACTTCTGATTTGGGCTGGAAAGGATTTACTTTAAGTTCTTCTGGGATCTTGAATGCATCTGCTTTTATTTCTGGGTTTGAGGGGATAAAAGAGCTAGTTTGAGAGCCAAAAGGATTTGAAGCTTTAATATCAGCACTTTTAGGCAAATCCAATGTTTTTTGTGTAAGTTTTGATAACCCTGAGGTAATGTCTCCAGATTTTTTACTTTCTTCTGTTAATCCAGAACTCTGAGCAGGCAATGCTTTTTCTTCAGCTTTCGCAAATGGGTTAACAAATCCTGCTTGACCAAATGGTGATACTTCATTGAGCTTTTTTTGAGGCTCTATAGATGAATCCATAGGTTTAGGGTTAAATAAATTTGTCTCAGGCTTTGTCTCTTCTAGTTTGACTTCAGCTGCCTTTGTTATGCTTTTCTGCTCTTCAACTTTCCCTTTGCTATCCACTTTTCCTTCCTCTTCATCATCACTTATATCTTTCAAATTTTTTCCTTCTTTAATTAAATTCTCATCCAAATACTCAGCTCTCAAATCAATGTATTTTTGCAAGTAAATTTTCCCATCACTTCCTATAAACACAATCATCGGCGGATAGCAAATCTTAAATTCTTCATCTTTTATAGTGAACTCAAATGTCTCGCTGTGAGGCTTGAAATTCGTAACAAATCCAAAGCCTCTCATAACGTGCTCACATTCTTTAGTCTCTTCCCATTGAACTTTGCCTTTCCATTGTGCAATTTCGTCTCATAAGTATATTTCAGCATTTTCGCCAATATTGTACAAAATACTTGCTTGACTTGATCCTGATGAAGACAAAATGAGAGTATTCCTGCTTGGAATATAGTCAAAATAAGCTACAATTGGCTTGCTTTGCATCTCATTGTATTCATCAGGCGGTGTATAAGGCATTAAATCAGAATCACTTGTCTCACTTAATAGAGCTAAAGGATCTAGTGAAAAAACTTGAACTACCGCATTATCTTCTCTAAACCCAAAAATTACTATCATGTTATTTCCTATTTCCTTAATCCCAAAAGGCACCACCTCTTCCAACGGGTGCTGAGCTAAAATTTTGGCTGATTTGTTATCTATAATGATAATCCCCATATCACTACAAGCCACACACTGCCTATCTCTGCTTTTCAAGAACGCAAAACACTTGATTTTTTCTATCCCATTCATAAGTTTGTCTTTTAAATAAATATCTAGAGACCCATTTTCCTGTAGAACCCCTAACATTTTCCTATTCCACTCCATTCACCTTATAGGGCTTTGTGTTGTTATTATTTGATAACTCTGTGTAATATTTCTTATCCATTTCCTAGTTCCTAAGATATGGAGTTTATTCCTGCAAGCGACAGCTAGCAAGCTGCCAGACTCGTTGACAGATACAAGGTTTATTATTTCTGGGAAATCTTTTTCAAAGATCTGAGGCGGTTCAGTCCCTTTTATATAATCTTCTAAAAATCGTGTTGGGATAAGCACAATTTTTGTGTCTTTTGCTATAACGATAAAGCCATAAGAGTTGCAGACTGCAATAAGTTGAGAAAAATGAGGCTCCAGCCTAGGAGTGCAAAACGTGTCGTCAGCTTTGACAACATCTTCGAAATAGCATCATTCGTCACTTGGATCCATTTTATTATAAGCAATATTAAAATTTATATTTTTTATTGAACTTCACTTTTTTCATAGATCTCTGAGATATTTCTTCACGATTAAGCTCATTATCTAGTCTATGAACTTCACTTAGAAGCATACTGCTCAACTGAACAGCTTCTTCTAATGCTTTTTTGGTTTTTTTATTTTTTTCTTTAAGTTTTTCGCAGTTTTTGCACTCAATTTTACCTTTTCGGTAGGCATCTAATTCTTCTTCTAACTGCATCCTGGTGAGTTCTGATTTTGCACACTCCTTTTTGAGAGTTTGGTATTTCCGTTTTAAATCATTTTGAATCTTAGAACCGTCAGGCCACTGCCCAAGATCCAGATAGTTCTTATGAAAATCCCCGACGTTTCTTAGACGTGAAGACGCAGGCATTAATGAACCATCATCAATTGAGTTTCCAACTGAGCTTGATTCCATGTCTTGCGTCAATGTTTTATTGCTAAAAAGGAGTGGGGATTGCTCTTCTTTATTGTCAAATAAGCTTGTCTTGAACTGTGAAACAAGCGAAGCTTTAAGAGAAGGAGCAGTATTGAGGTAGAAAAATCTACCGTCTACTTCTTCGAAAGAAATACTTTGGTTGATAGGGTCTGTAAGTGTCTTTTCAGCGTCCATATTAAATTTATAACTTTATAGGAGTTATATATTACCTCAAAAATCATTTTTTGTGAGGAATGGAAAACTTCTCACAGGGTGGCAGACTTTAGACTTCTAAGTCACAACGGCTTGCGGAAGGTCGGGACATCTGATTTTTCGTTAGGCTTCAGCGGAGACCAGTAAATTAAGGAAACACTCTTTTATTTATTTTTATCATACCATATCTTCTGTTTTGTCTCATAAATTTTCATATAATTTTCTCCTAAATCCATAATAAATTTCTAAGGAAATGTCCTCATATTTTTCAATTCAGCCTGAAAGGCAAATCATTGGTCTAATAAAATGGCAGAGAGAAATAGATTCAAATACTTTCGAACCAACAAAGTTGGAAGATCAAGCCAGCTAGATGAAGAAACTGCCTTCTTTGAAAGGAAAGAAGAAGGGTCTCCTAGGAAGATGATTTATCGCAATGAGTGTCCTAATGAGCTGAAAGCCTTCGAAGACTGCATGCATAGCACTGGAAACAACCTCAGCGCATGTGCTTCACAAAACTTAGCCCTTGGAACTTGTGGAAAACACGTTTTTAAAGTCATAAACGGAATGTCAGAGCCATACGATTATCATAAAGGACTTCCTAAATAAGAGGATAAGCTTAGTTCTAAAATTATTAGCTAAAATCTCTTCCGATCTTCCAGGTATTGGAGCTCGATAAGAAGTAAAATTGCCGCAGGCTGTTGAGCCGAAGGGTGACTCTGATTTTTGCTGTAGGAATTGCATGATACTTGGTGTCATTGTAATTGTAGTATTCAGTATTGTTGCGGAGAACTTCAAAGTTTTCGCCATCTATGTTGGATTGGCCTGGGACACCAATGAACGCATAAGGGTGGCGATAAGGAGTAGAGGTGACTGTTTTATAAGAAGGATAAACAGCATTTACATTTCCAAATTCTTTAATTAATATTCCGCCAAGGTTTTGAATTGCAATGCCTAAAGATCTGATAAAATTCTTTTCTCATGCATCACAGCTGATTAATATGATAAGGTAATTTGGATTATAACTAGATAGCTGTATCGCTAAATTAGCGGAATCAAGGACACTTCCAAAAGTATCGTAAGTGTGGTTATACACAACGGACAGGTCTTGACGATGCAAAACCATTAGGTGTAGTCCTCTAATGCTTTCTGAATAAAATAAGTAAGAATTGTCCAGTTTTACATAAGCCGGCATCTGGTTGTTCGACCCTGATCCTTGGACTTCTAAAAATGATCATTTTTCTCCCAAAGAGTTAGTGATATTTATATCACTCCAAGGGCTTCAGTCACAACTCTCAGCTAAACCTCTTACTCTTATCCTATAAACCATACTCGACAAAACGCTTATTTGGGCATATCTAAATTGGCCTTGATAGCCTAGCTGAAAACTATTTCACATAGAATCTGACGTAAAAAGTACCTAAAAGCATATCTGATAGAGCCGTTTCTGGATAGGTCCAGTTAATCATTCCTATATTAGTTGATGTTTTTCAGTTAGTTCAATTTGGAGTTGCATATTCTACTTGATAAAGTGTCAATGTGTATCCATTATTTGTGGGAAAAGTCCATTGCAGAGAAATTACAGAAGGGGTAGGAATTATTGATATAATTTTAGGAGGGGATGATCAGGCACATCCAGCTATATAAAATTTACGAGGATTTCTTGAAAATACGACATGGAATAAAAATAATATAAAGTACATTTTATTATATAAGAGCAGGATTACAATACATAAATAAATTAATTAGTCAAAACTTGTGATCTTAAAAAGCAATAAGCCCCGTTGAGTTTCGATAGTTGCATAACTGTGCTATGGCAAAGACCAGGACTCCACTTCCATTAGGAATCCAGGGGTTCTCATTCAAGAGTGGTACTTTCTACCCTCGGCCCGGAGACTTTCCCCAAACAATCTTAAGCGATGAACGCCTTTATGTGTTGTTCGATTGCAACTCTGCCTCTTAAAATTGTCAAGCCTTGACTATTTATTTATTATTAGCCATACTTAATAAATGGAAATTAGTGTTAAAATATTTTTAACAATTGTTAATAGACTTAAGAACAGCATGAATTTTTTCATATAATGGCCGTTCCCTTAAAAGTCTGGAGGTTTGTCCAGGTGAGTTTCCACCACTTTCAAACCGACTTGATAAATCACAAGCCCTTCCAAAAGCTTCTAAAAATTCAATAAAGCTCATTTCTATATGCCTTTTCTTATAAATCTCATCTACTTGGCTCATCATAGCTTGAGAAAAGCACAAATCAATCTCCCTCGCTGCCATATTGTCATTCAAAAGCCCTACATCATTGCAAAGCTGCCTAAACTCTTCAAGACACATAAAATTCTTTTGTCCTGGGAGTGTCTTTTTGCCACTATATTTCTTATAAAGCCAATCTAAACTTGCTCTCTTAGCTTTATAGACAACGTCTACTTCTTCACAAATATACCGTTCTTTTCTCCACAGTTCTGTATTATGCTGAGGCATAATCTGCATTAAATGGTCATTAAGGAGCCTCTGAATTGCATCAGAATATGTTGGACAAATTTTAGTTCTCACGTATCTATCGTTGGCGATCCTTACTAGAATTTCCATAAATTCATAACGGACTAGGGCACTCCCAGGATTATACGTTTGTCCTTTTTCTTTTTGAATTTTGGAAGAATTTCAGTTGACTCCTAAGTCGCTTACTTCATAAAGACTGTCAATAATTCCACATTGGTTTAAAAAATCAGTAAAAATATTGGAGCCGATTGAAAATATCTCTGAGCCACTGAAAGATGCAAGGTATTTGTAGGTTTCTTTGAAAAAGGAGTAGTAGCTGCGCAATATTTCTTTGGTGCTTGATCTGTCGTTACTATCTTTTATGAAATTGGAGATTCTAGTGTGTCTTCAATCAAACTCAAAGCAGTCATTTAGAAGTCTTTGGCTGTTAAAAATATAGTCCTTGAATATAGAAGTATTAAAGTCTCAGGGTGGTTTAATATATTCTTCATCTGGAGGTTTATAAGTTAAGCCAGGGATTCTAGGTTTTATGTCTAAATTTCCATAAAGTTTATATAATTTGCCAGAGGCAGGTGCGGATTGAATGGAATTTACAGTTATTGTTTCTTTGTGCTTGATTCAAAATTCTAATTCTTTTACAATAGGAAAATCCAAAGAATTTAATTTATAATCAGCTGATTTGGTAAACTTGCATTTGTAAGTAAAGAAAAATTTTACTTCACCTGGCGGTACTACCCTTATTAGCTTAAATCCTCCATCTGGCTGTTTAAGCATTAAATCAGGCTCTCACTCATCACATTCCAAATGTAAAAACACTGGATCTTCCAATATTTCACTATTTTTTATAGAAAATTCCATTTCTACCCACTTTTCACACACCCAGCACATGCTTTTTTCAGTGTTTAAATTTCTCACATTAGGCTCTATAATCCTTTGGAAGAAGTGACTTTGGTTGTATTTCGCACTGTTCTTTACAGGGATGATGAAACCTCGAGAATTCAGCATACAATCGTTTCCTGACATATGAATCCCTAATAGAGAATGGTTATTTTGTATACCTTTCCCTATTCTTTTGCATTCTTCTATTGTAAAATAGTTATATGACAAATCAATGTGAATCAGGTGCAAGTGAGCCTTTAATGCTTCTCCTATAGCACTTGCAACGCTTAGGATTGGGCTGTTCCCCATAGAATTTCAGGATACATCAAGCTCTCTTAGATTTGTATTTTCTGCAAGACCATTAAAAAGAGAAACAGCCCCTTCATCTCTCATACAATTTCAATGGAGATCCAGCCTCTTAATAGAATCGTTTACTTTCAATAACTTACTTATAGCTCTGCATGCGATTTCTCCCAAATTATTCCTCGCCAAATTCAGCCTCGTCAGCTGCCTATTTATAGCCAGCGCATCACATAGTTTCGAAGCCGCTATATTGCTAATCCCAGTATTTTCTAAATTCAGATGTTTTAAATTCGAATTGAATTTATCAACAATTTCCACAATTTTATCGACTGATTTCATCCCAATTTTATTTTCTGCAAGTGAAAGCTCTTTTATCTTTTGGTTTGAAAGTTTGGATAGAATAGTGGAGCTTCCTCGTTCAGTGAGTCTATTTGATTTTAAGTTTAAGCTTTCTAACCCATGAACTCGCTTAATTCCTTCTGAAAAGGCATCAGCATAGCAGTCGCCCATAGAAAAGCCATGAATGTCAAGTTTGGTCTCGCTTCCTTCTCTTCTTACAATCCCAAATGGCTTTGGCATTAAATGGTGTGCTTGTAACTGATTTAAATAGGCTAGGTTTGGGGAATCTTCTAGCTGCTCAAGGTTGATACGTTGAGACAATTTTGGCAGATTTTTGAAGGAATCGAAGTAATCAAGTCTGGCTTCCACGCCTACGGCGCTTGGAAGGCTGTCTATCGTTCCTCTCATTTTGGACTTTTGCGATTTCAAAAGAAATCGCTCAGTTATTGCAGCAGTATTCAGCTCGTTCCGAGCTGAATCGCTGGGATGAATGGGACTTTTTTGGGGTGAATAGAACTTTTTAGGGTTTTTAGCTTTTCTTTTGAGCCTGGAAGGAGATTTCATAAGTAAGGGTAAGCTGGAGTTTCTTGAATGCAACATTTTAATTTCTAATTCTCATTTTAGTGTAAAAAACCTATCGAAATAAAATAAATGCTATAAAATATTTATTCTCTCTTATATTAATGCTATTTCCTATGTCTAAATTTTCATTAATTAGCCTGCTCATTTTTCTTATGAATCTTCGTCTTTAAGTGGTCTTTCAAATGTCCCCTCGTTTTGAAAGTTTTTTTACACTCTTCAAAGGGGCACGCAAATGGCCTTTCTCCAGTATGTGTTCTCATGTGGATTTTTAAGTTCCCACTCTCGCTGAACGACTTTTTGCAGTATTCACAACTAAAAGGCTTCTCCCCAGTATGTATCCTTATATGTATCTTCAGTGTGCTGCTCCTCATGAAGGAGCTGCCGCATTCCTTGCACACAAATGGCCTTACATTATTATGCCGCCTACTATGATCTGTCAGGTGTCCCTGTGTCGTAAACTTCTTGCCACACTCTTGGCACTCATAAGGCTTTTCTCCAGTATGAGTTCTCATATGAGTCCTCAGGTTTCCACTCTCACAGAATGCCTTCTGGCATACTTTGCAGACATAAGGCCTTTCGCCTGTATGCTTTCGCATGTGGACTTTTAAAGTACTCGGCCTGGTATAGGTGCGATTGCACTTTTCACAGACGTATAAGGACTTTGATGAGAGAATTTCTGGAGTGTTTGGCTTGGTTAACAAACTGGGAGAGGCTGAAACTGTATAAACTTGAGCAAAGAGGCAGTCTTGAAATGGGTTAGCAAGCAGGGCGTACTGTAAGCAGTATAAATTTAAACGCTCTGGAGAAAGTTTTTCAGCGCCTTCTTCAAGTTTTATGGGTTTTGCCGCTTTTGGTTGGGCTAGGCGCTCTTCTTCGTCTTTCAGCATTTCGGGCTAATTATATAAGAAATCCGCGAAGATAAGAAGTTTGGACCAATCAAGATTTAGTCAGCTAAGAAGAGCGCGAATTTTTGGCGGATAATAGCATTTGGGTTTATAGCATTTGCGGTTTATTAAGAAATTGTTAAATTATATTGATAAAATGGCCTTTATTAGGAGAAATTTCGGACTTTTTGGCAAAATTTTCGGGAAAACAGAAAAAGAAGCACCCAAGCTAAAAGCAAAAACCGCAGCGATAGCCCAGCCGCTGGCAGAGCACAAGGCAATAGAAATTGACTGAAAAACTCCCAAAATTCATGTCTCAACCTTAAAAAATGGGCTGAAAATTTTAACAGAGTCCTCAGGTTTTCCAGCTCATATTCATTTGGGAGCTATTATTGATATAGGGGTTAGAGAAGAAACCAAAGAAAATTCAGGTGCTTTAATGGGCCTCAAGCATACTTATCTTACCAAAGCAAATGAGATCGAGAATTTTAGCATGCTACAGATGTCAGGAGGGGAGCTTGCAATGGACTACGACCAAGAACAAACTCTTTTCCAGGGCTATTGCATGTCTCATTATGTAGCTGATTATTTACAATTGATAAAAACATGCTTAAAAGACGAAAAAAATCAAGAAGATGAGGAAAAACTGAAAATCAGGTTAGAAGAGCTATGGAAACTAAGGGAGATGTCATTGACTAATGAGCATAGACTATTAGAGCTAACGCTAGATATAGCTTATGGAAACAGCGGGGTCGGGATGCCTTTGCATGGGAGCAAAAGCAGCAAATTGACTTATCAAGAGCTGAACAGCTTTGCAAGGAAATTAGTAATCCCTGATAAAACAGTTCTTTTTGCATCAGGAGTCAGAAATCATCAAGAATTTGAAGACCTTGCAAATCAATATTTTGGAGATCTCAAATCTACATCAACCTACAGTAGAGTTCCAAGCCCATATATAGGCGGTGAGCATAGGGAAATTTGTGATACTGAAATCACTTATATGAGTGTTTGCTTTCAAGGAGCCTCCTGAATTGACAAAGATATGATCGCCTTGCAGATCCTAAAAACAGCGATTGGAGAAGCAGGAATTTTTAAGTCAGGCTTAAACTTAGGCAAAGGACTACTTACACGTTCCCATACTTCTTTTATGGACAAAGGCAAATACTTATTAGGAATCCGCTCCATCAATATGAACTTTAGTGATACAGGCATATTTGGGATTATGCTTGCTGGAGTCAACTCCCACACTTTTAATATGTCTAATGATGTCATAGCTGAATTTCAAAATTTGCCGAATATATCTGAGGAAGAAGTTTCCCGGGCTAAAAATTTACTGAAAACACAGATTTTATTCTTAAAAGAACAGACTGGGAGAAGGCTTGAAGATACTGCCAAAATGTATCTTGTGCTTGGAAAAACACCTGATGAGCTGGATTGGATAAAAATGATTGATAATGTTACAAGTGAGCAAGTTAGAGAAGCTGCCAGAAGAGTTACTAAGACAAAGCCTACGTTAATTGTGCTTGGGACACCTTCACAAGTGATACCAAAAGTTGAAGAAATAGCTGAAAGGGTTTCTTAATAAGTAATTAATATGAGAAGACACAAACTTAACCTAAAAGCTTCTTTTCTTAAAAAAAATTCAAGTAAAGCTATACAACTAAAGCAGTCTGTGAGCAGGCACGCAATCCAAGAAAAGTGTATGAATGAGCTAATTGGCATGGTTATTACCAAAAGCAATTCAAACCAAAAATTCAAAAAAACTGAAAATTCTTTAGCAACCACAAAGTGTCTGCAAAACACTTCACCTATAAAAGCTCCATCGATTGGCTTAGGCTTTCCTTTAGTTTTAAAAGAAGAAATACCTCCGCTAACGAAGATTTCTCCCCAAAAAGTTACCCCAAAACTTCTTAATATAAAACCTGTCCAGAAATTCCACACTCATTATATATCAGGAGAAAATTTGCCTCCAGCACAGCGATCTCAATCTTGTGCTCCAGGTATGAGAAGAAAACTTACAGATTCTAGACTCAATTTACGAGGAATTGATTCTTCATGTTGTGCTGTGCAATGTGACTCAGCAAGCTTAAGAAAAACAGAAAGAGAAGCTAGCAAGGAAAATTCTTGCGATTTTGACAATGATAAAGAAAGAAGCCCTCCAGCGATAATCAGACGATCTGTATATACAAAAATAAAAAAGTTTGAAAATGAGGCAAATGATCAGAAATTCAGGATTTCTCACTACGAGCTTATGGTTCCAAGCACCCTTGGATCATCTCCTATAGATCAAAATGATTCAGTTGTTAGGATAAGAGGATTTTCTCCGTCAAGAATAAAAAAACTAGAATGGAATTGGTCGAAAAGCAATTTAACGAGGTCAAAATCTCCTAATTGTGAGAGGTCTAGGTCACCTAGTTACGAGCACACTGGGGTTGTAATAACGCCGATATCTAGCTCAATTAACATAACTCCCAGAACCCTTAAGAGATATTACTGTTAAACTATTAAATCTTAAGATAGCTTCTAACATCAAAGTATCCTATTTTAATTGTGTCTTCTTTGCTGAGTATAATCACATTATTCACTTTTTTAAACAAATGTTGCCTGTGCATATTGAATTCTCCTCTTAAAATGCCTGATTTATATAAAATAACTGGATTTGTAAGAGGAATAACAGCTGAATTTATTTTTGGAATGTAAAAAGGTGCCCAGATTCCATCTATCACTTCTCCAGCTCTTATTTCAAGGTTTGCTTTATTAAATGACGATTTAATATCATCGATAAGCGGCTGATTAATGCCAAAACATCCAAAATAATTAAAATCACGCCAGAATTCCTGTATCTTTTCTTCAAAAATATTGACTTTTTTGAAATCTGGATCAATTTGGAAGTGGTTTGCAAGCAAAAAGTGCTTGAAAGAAGGCTGCCCACAATTAAAGTACTTACTATTCTCGATATGTCTCATTATAAGTGATTTATTTGCTTTAAAAGCAACAAGCCCATATATTCAATTAATATATTCTCTATCACTTTCAAAAACAATTGCTTTGCTTTCCGCATAGTTTATTAGGTCTTTAGCGGTTTCATATGCCCAGTTTTCCCGCTCAAATCTTAAATCTGCTAAGCATGATAGAGTTTCTGACAAATAAGTAGAACTGAACTCATTTTGCTTATTACAAATAGACTGCACTGCTTTTCTATCATCAATTCCCTTATCTCTGATTCTTTCAATAAGTTTTTCTCTTGATCTTTCAGAGTTCATATATTTTGAAATATTTTGATTTTTTCATAATATATACCCATAATCAAAATCCAAAGGCAAATTTTTGTCTGTGAAATTTAATAAATAAATAAATTCATTGAATGTTATATTCCCAATAGCATTTCAAATAAACTCTTTTATTAAGGACGCTGTAGCATTTAATAGCTCAATATGATCATTTTTATTTATTTCATACACAGAACTAAGAATATCAAGTAACTTATAAAGAGACTCTGGTTGTAATCTTGGTATATAATCCCTTAAAAAGTTTATAATGAAACTCTCTATTAAATCGTTTTTCGAATAACTTAAATATCTTTTTATTGCAGAGTTAAGCGCACTTAATCCAATATTTTGATGGAAAAGTTTATTTAGCAGCACCTTACTCTTTTTTGCATCAGAGCAATTTAAGGAAATCAGGAGCAATGCCAAATAGTCGCTTTCTTTAGTGTAAATGTAATTAGCCAAAACTTTATCGGCCACTTCCGTCTCCAGCATCTTCAGTTTTGCTGCAAAATATAAAATTCTTAGATTGCCTTTATCAAAAAGAAAAACAGCTGGCAAATCTTTGATTAATTTGTATGAGCCAGATATTAAATCAGATATAAGTCTTAGGTCCCCTTTCATATTGTTTAAGTGATAAAAAAATTCAGTTTTTTTGTATATGCTCTTCTCATTTAAAAAATAGTAAGGATCTAATTTGTTTAAAATCCGAAGGAAATCATTTCATACTGAATTGTCTGAAGTTTCACTTATTTTTTTCATTGCTATCCCTATTCATACTGGGGAAAGCATATTTTCGTAAATGGATAATATATAATTTATTGCCTCAAATGGTCCTCGAAAATGCTTTATTGCTTCTGCAATTTCTTGCAAAGAAAAATAATTTTTATTTTCTGTAAGAAAGCACCGCCAGGTTTCAGGGTCTGCTTCATAAAATTTCATAGAGTAACTCAAACCTCAGCTATTTTTTACCTCTTTATTGCTACTTATCAACGCTTTATAAATAGTAGACTGGATTGGCTTTAAAATTCTCATAAAATTTGAGTTATATTCCCTATGAGACAACCACTCACATAAGGTAGTTACATTTTCATCCCTCTGTTGAAGCCAATTATTAAGGCTATTAATGATAATATTGCTTATTTTATCTAAGCCATGGGCTTCATAATTTTTTGTAAAAACTATGCTATGCAAAATATCTATTTTATTTATGGCTGAAATGCTTTCAATTTTCATTTCTCCAAATTTTATAAACTTTTCCATTGGAATAAAATTTACAAGAGGCAAAAGCTTTCCGTCAATATTAATGTTTACATATGAAGCCTGCCTAAATGCTTCAAAGCTTGCTGTGTATATGAACTTGCTCCTGTTTATTTGATTTGATAATAATTTTGCAGTTTCTAAGCCAATATTAGGTCTCATAAGATCAAGAATTTTCCGAATATTTGCCTCACTTATAGATTCGCTGAACATTTTTGAATTAATTGTTTTCATACAATTCAAAATTATTTTGTCAATAATTAAAACAGTCCTCGTTTCTTCTTTTAATAAATTAGCTATTTCGATTGCGAACTCTAATGATGGGCCATTTTCCAATGTTTTATCGATTCTATCTAAAGCGCGCACCCATAGATTTTTATCAAATGTGTGATGTGTTTTATAAAATTTGAGAATTGATATTAAGCCATTTTCTTTTCATTTCGGTAAGGTTTTCTCAACTATTCCTAAAAACATTCCGATTAGGCTTCGGTATTTTGTATTATCAAGTTCAGATACTAAGCTCTCCATTATTTTCGCTAAATATTGCTCATCAAGTTCTTCTGTTTGGTCGAGCTTTAATACTCTCTTCATGCATTTATCAAACATGTCGTTATCCCTAGAGTACATATATTTCCCATTTGCAACAAAAATTTGTGAAATTTCTTCCAGAGTGAGCTCTACAGGATGATAAATTATTTCAGCTACTTCATTTTCCAGCTCCCTTATATAGTATCCTTGGGAAGGCAAGTGCTCATAAATTGACATAATCTGCTTTCTATCCAAAGATTTGCTTGATAACAGCTCAACGATACGGAGAATCAGCTTTTGCTTTTTTTCTATAGATAAAAACCTCTTCTTAAATAAGTGTGACCTTGCAAGTCATTCACAGAAATCGACAATTCCATTAGAATCGAGCTTGCTGATACTATTTTCAGCCTCCTCAATGATTTGGTTTAATTTGTCCTTTGTCTCATTTGATTCAAAGCGTCCCTTTTGCGATTTATTAACTGCAAGTTTGAGTGTGTAAGCAAGTTGAGAAGGAGATATTTTTGAGATATCCATATCATTCAGAAAGGACTCTAGATCTTTAGATCTTGAAAGTTTCATGTCAATAACGGCTCTTTCAATACCGCTCTTGGGTGTTAATGTTGAAAATGAGCGAGGAATACTCTGGATAAGCAATCGCAGTCTCAACATTGACGGCCTTTTTAATAATAAATTTTTATTGCGTTAATTAAAATAATGAAATATTTTACTATTTGAAGAATATTTGTTCAATAGTGGTTTGCTAAATCAAATACATTCTATTTAAAATAATGCAAAGTTATAGTAATCATACTGAATAAGCTATTCTATACAAAGTTTTAATTGTATTCTTATTTTTAAACCATAAAGTTTTCTGTTAATTATCTTCAACGTCATTCGCAATTTTATGCCTTTTCACAAATTCTCTTATTCGATCCATAGAATCTTCTAAAACGTCTATTGGATTACAAATCACAATCCTAAATGCATTAACACTTGAAAAGCATTCAGCAGGCAGAATTATTAATCCTTCTTCAGCTGCCAATTTCTCTGTAAAAACTGCTGAGGTTGGAATATCTCGAAAAGCATTCGGATCAATAAGAATCATCGAATAAATTGACCCTTCTGTCGGAATAACTGTAAGCTCAGGAATTCCTGAAAGTCCGTGATGAACAACATCAGCCCTTTGCTTTAATTTTTGAGATACCTCTGCTGAATAGCCCTCTGGCATGCTTGAAAGTATCTGTGGGATTGAATTAACCATAAAGTGTGTAGCATGGGCTTGAAGACTCTTGAAATTTCCGATGCCTTTTAATAGATCATTGCATCGTTTATATTTATCATATACTTTAATTCAGCCGCATCTCCAGCCTGGTACAAGGCAGAGCTTGCTCATTGTCCCAATTGAAAAAACTGGAACTTCATCAGTTAAAGAACCCATAGGAATAAATGGCTTTTCAAATGTCATATACTCGTAGACCTCGTCAGCCAAAATACAAATACGGTGTCTCTTTGCCCAATCCAGAATTTGGAGCAGGTGATCTCTTGAAAATACGCTTCCGCATGGATTTGAAGGATTTATAACTACAATAAATTTGGTTTGATCGTCTACTAACGCATCTAAGTCATTAAAATCAACTTCCCAGCTTTCCTGAGGTTTTAATTTATAATATCTTACGTCACATCCTCTGTTTTTGCACACACTTTCGTATAGAGGGTACCCAGGGGAAGGTGCAAGGATATTATCACCAGGATTTAGAAGAGATTGAATAATTGTGAAAATAGCTCCTGAGCCACCAAAGTCAAAAATGATGTCTTCATAGGTCAATTTTATATTGTCATAACTGTATTTTTGAGCCATGAATTCTCTTGCTTCTTTTGGACCATATGGATGGGTATAGCCGTTGCCTTTGCCGGATCTTAAATGCTCGCAGACAGCTTCCACAAAAGCAGGGTGGACTTGGAAGTCAGAGCACTTAGCTGGGTCTCCAGCAACTAAGGAAAGCACTGGCTTGTGAAATTGAGCAGGAGGAATTATTTTGTTCATTACGACATAGATTGGATTAAATGTATTCTTTGCAGCATCTGATGCTCTAACAAGCCAGTCTTCCATTTTATAAATAAAAATATAATATTAATTTGCTGCTCAGAGATGTGGATTATTGAGAAGTTTAATTGCCTTTATTTTGCTTTTTATTATTTGTGCTATTTTTTATGTATAATTTATATACTTTTTAATAGAGTGTGAATTTGCCTAAAATCTTATAAGAATTGATCAATTGAAAATATTAATTATTCAATACCAAAGCCAAGGGCATGGTTGTTTATTACATATACAAGGCCTTTTTCCAATATTTCTTTACTGGGATATAAAGGCAAGTCAAGCCTATTAAAACAAGTATGAGCGCGTGGAAAAATGCTGTTTTTATCATAATGTATCGGCTCAATAGTAAACCTAGCAGGCTCTCCTCTAGATGTCCTTAGAGAAGCGAACCCTTCAATCGACAGTCTTGGAGATCCAGTCACAAATAAAAGTAAATTGGAGACCTGCTCTTGAGCTAAAGATTCCACCACTTCTCAGAACCAGACGACAATTTTATGTGACCTTGAAAGCTCTCCCCTATAGTCAGTATGGTCTTTTCAGTCCTGAATATCAATTATCGGAAGCCCACACAATGCAAGCTCCAATTCTTGCGACGTAAAAAATGAAACCAGAGGCTGAGGAATAACTGCATAAAATCCTTGAAGCAAAAAATCAATTCCAGGCTTCATAATCTCTGTGGTCTCAAACTTAAGCCTCAATTCTATATATTCTTCTTTATTTTCTTCAGTAACCTTTATTTGGTCTCCGTTTTCCTTCAACAAATACTTATAAACCTGCCCATTCTGATGTTTTTCTACTTGAAAAGTTTCAAAAAAAACTGTCTCAATTAGGTTTTCCTTCATAAATTTTAAAGCACTATAAAGCTAAATGGCACTTACGTCATTATCCAAAAAATTTAAATCCTCTAGATTTATTTCATCCCCTGTAATATGTTTAAAAATGACTCCAGATAATGGGCAAGTAATTGATACCTGCTCAAAAAGAGCTTTTCCCATAACTCTTCCCATAAATACATACTTGTTTTCTTTGCTCCCATCAACTCCTAATGGGAATATATAATTTACAATTTTAGCATTAGACAGCACAAACAACTCTTTTTCTTTAGAAAAAAGTGTTTTTGTTATCAGCGTGAATCATTCTCTGAGTACTCCTCCTGCATCCATGCCTCGTTCTCCGCTGAAGCTGACATTGAATTCTTTATGCATATCTTGAGGAGTGAACGTCAAAATGTGATTCATAGAAGTTTCCATGAACTCGTCTCTTATGATTTCTAATTTCATACTTTCAGATTGTCAGGGAATTCGAATTTTGGTTAATTCGTCCTTAAGTCATTGGATTTTTATATTATAAGGAGACTCTCTAGTTAAGTTTTTAAGCGTGTGTCGTGGGTGGGATCTGGCTGTCCTGCCGTGGCTTATGCATATCAGCAGATGCTCAGTGAAATTTCTGATGGTTGTGTTATCTCTGAATTCTTCTAGACAGTAAGGACATAGTAAAAATGAAGAGAGTTCGTTTAGGTTTTGCCGAGAAACAGGAGATCTCGCAAGCGCTGTCTCTATAGGGACGCGAGGCAGGTGAACTTGAGCGGTTTGAGCTTTAGTGACACAGCAGCCCATTTAAAAATTAACCATTTTTCAGTAGCGAAAACTCTCTTATTAAAGAATATACAGATTAATAGCATTTTTGGTGAACTAGCCCAGGGCCGATTTCATTGTATTCTTCTTTGATCATCCAGAGGTGTTGAAAACTCGAGAGAGAGCTCATTACGCAGCCTCCCACCCAAGGCGAATAAATCCTTTCAGGCTGAGCAGTTATCCCTATTGACTGATTTACTTTTCTGCTCAAATCTTCATTAAGTCTATCCTTAATTCCTCCAAACATCGTGTTTCCTCCAGCGACTACTATATTATTGAACATCATTCTCCTAACATCATCTTCGCAAGCCATCACTGATTTAAACACAGCTTCATTAAAGCCGTCACATTTCATATCAATGATCTCTGGCCTAAACAAAATTTCTGGGGCATTTAACCTTTCACTGCCTAATCTAAAAGTTGACCCATCAGGCAACTCATAAGAGACTTCGTCTTCATAGCTATAAAACTCATTATAAGGGTTTGCAGATACAAAGCACAGCTTTTCTTTGATTTCTTGAATTATGCTTCGGCTCAGCGAACTCGACCTTTTCATAAGAAGACTTTCAAGGTGGTTAGTCACCTCTCTTCCACCGTAGTTAAGAAGCTGGACCGATTGAGGAATGACGTATCCTTCGTATATAGAAGAAACGTGAGTCACCTCATAGCCAGAATCAATCACAGATCCAGTAGCATTCCCTGAGGCATATAGAGCCAGAACTGATGGGTTGGAAATATAAAGGGCAGGGACATTGTAAAGCTCGAACATTACTTGGGTCATCTTCTCACGATATGCCTTTGGGGTTGAAATCGCCTCAGTCATGATAAAAGGGTGGGTTTCGGTCGCCACTTTTAGCTCGTTGTAAAATAAATGATTCCAAATCAATTCGATTTCATGAGAAAAATAGATCTGCCTTTCCATTATTGGATACTGGATTGTGGAATATGTATTGGAATCGCCTTTATTTTTCACAGTTATGGTCTTGCTTTCTTTAAAAAGGACAGAAACTTGAGGAGTCGGAGTGCATTTCATTACAACATTAGGTCTTGGGAGACTTGTAAAGCCAGCTTTAATGGAATAAGACCCGGTGTCAATGACGATAGCTTGAGAGCTTTCATCCATATTTTGTCTAGCATCTATAAAGCATTGTTATCATAATACTAAATATGTCTGAAATTGAATGTTCAGGCGAGATGAAATTCGACATTTCTAAGTCGGAAATCCTACTAGAAGCAATAACAAAACTATTAAAAAAAGGGCATGAGTATTTTATTGACACAACAACTACACTAATGCATCATGATTTGGCTCATGACATCCCAGCTTCAAAAGTAAAAGTTGCCTTGCAAAACGGAAAATAGTGAGATTTACTTCAGCGCTTGCAAACAAGTAGGCAGAATTCAAAGAAAACAAGAAAATCAAGATTCAACAATTATTGCAGAAGCGATTTGTGCAACAGAGACTTTAGATGATCCTTCTATTATGCTTGAAATGATAGGATATAAGACAATTTCAAGTGTGACGAAGACTGGAAACTTATGAATAACAGACTCAGGGACAAAGGTATTTTTGTACTCAAACCAGCTATTTTCATTTGTATGCATAATTTGTGTTTGTTTGTCTAGTGAGATAGATGAAGCATTTGGAAACATCAGAGACCTCTTCCAGCAAATATCACAAAAAGTAAATGATTAATTATTTTGAATTAACTGAATAAATTGCAAACAAATAAAGAATTTCTATATTGAGAAGCTATTTAAATGATAATTTATATATTAAATAGTGATTATAATGAGAGAAATTAGTCATTTATAAATATTCAATGGTATTAAGCCAATTTTAAAAAAATTCCACTTGTGTTAAAATTTCTTGGTCTGGCAGTATTAAGAAGAGTAAATAACTACTTCTTTTACATAACGTTATAATGGCACAAAAAACACACTACTACTCATTTGTAAGACGGCAGCTTGAAAAAACTCAGGTCAAAAAGCCGCACTTGAATGTTTCACAACGCCCTGCTTTTGAATCAAGTCCTCTAGGATATACTATACGAAGCAAATCAAAGCTTAGTGAATCCGAATACCAGGAGAAAGAATTCGAGCGAGGACGATCATACACTCCTCCGATGCTTGAATCTCGGCCGCTGCCTTCCCCCGATTTAAACGTAGAAAAACAGCTGCACTTCGAGACTCCAAGCAATTTCCATGATTTCGGTAACGACAAAGCATCATCATTGCATGAGCAGATTCTCAGTCACTTATCGTCTCTACAGTCTTTGAAAAATCTAATTGATTTGTTATACCAAACTGTGGCTTCTTGTGTTCCAGGAAGGACAGAGAAAATTGAAGGTCAGTGTAGCTATTGCGGATGCTGTTGTGGGAAAACAGAATCTGATGCAAAATCAGAAGAGGCTAGCAAGCTTATAAGGCTAGAATTTACAAATTTAGACTTAAAAAAGTGCTCTAAGTGTCAGCTGCTTAGTCTTTTTCCTAATAATTCTCCTCAGACGGCTTGTGAAATTTGTCTGCAGTCAAAGATAACTCCGAAGCTACTGTATGATGGGCTTGGGATTACTATGAAAATTTCTCAAGAAAATTCTGATGCTGCTTCGAGGCCTCGAAGCCCTTCTCTGCAAAGCAATAAGCCAATATCAGGGAACTTAGAATTAAAAATTGCAGGAAAATCAATTAAAATTGATATAGGGAGACAAGCTAATTATATACAAGTAATTTGCCCTATTAATCAGTCTAAGCGGAGGTCTCTTTCTGGACATCAGCCAACTTCCCAGCAGCAAAATAACCTAAACCACTGCAAAGGTGGCAGTATTACTATATTTGACAAGCCTTTTTCTCAGACAGAAAATCTCAAAGGTATAAGTTCTTTGCTCTCTTCCCAAGCTCAGAGGTCTAGCTCTTTCTCAAACTTATCCTCTTCCCATGGGCTGACAACTTGGGAAGAAATCCAGCAAATCCTGAAAGAGCAGATTAGTACTTGTGAGTTTTCTACTGACCCCAAGCAAACCTGTCAGCAATATTTTTCAAAATACTTGCCTATCGTTATCCTTTTGCTGTCAGAAATTAAAGGAAGTTTTCCACTCCAATCCAAAACCATTGAAGCCGCATTTGAAGGAGTTCTTGCTCTGTGTGACTTTATTCTGAAAGCCCAAAAAGATTCAGAGAAAAAAATGGACAGCTTAAATCAGCAGGCTCAATTAAGGTTGGAAGAAAATATCATGCTAAAAGGTAAACTAATGCAGCTACAGAACACCTTTAGAGAGCATGAGCTGAAAAATGAAGAGAAAATAGAGCAAATGAATGCCTTGGTTAAAAAATATGAAAATCTGCTAGATATGTATAGGAAGGAGCTCACCACTCATAATAAATTGAGCGTAATTAAGGAAGAGCTTCAGGAGTAATTAATGTTTAATTAGTAAATTATGTGAATTGATATAGAGACACGATAAGTCCGAATGTAAAATACAAGAAAAGGAGCAGCTTTGCGTGCAATTTTGTGATTAAACCTCTATAGAAACTTCCAAATAAGAGAGAAGTTATTATTGAGGCTGCGAGACAGCACCCTGCAATGGCGACAGCTGTGTGGTTATACATGTTAAATGATATTGGTCCTGCACTGCTACTGATAATTAGAGCAATGCCAAATCCCACTAAGGTGTTGAAGAGAGGTCCAGCAAAGCAAGCAGTTAGGGCTGTTTGATTAAGTCCAAGCTTAGCTATTGCAGGATTCGCATAAAAGTCCCCAGCAGAGTTTCCCCAAGCAAGCATAGTCATACCTAAAAATTCAGCTGGAATCCCACTCAGCAGTCCAGCCAAGCTCAACAAATCCACCATATATCCACAAATAGTGCAAATCCATAAAATTGACATTAAAAACGCCACAAGCGTTAACTTGCCATTATAATGAGGAGGAATTGATACTTTGCTGGTGCACCAGACCCATATACACAAAAATACTCCAATTATCAATGAGGGAATTCAAACATGTACCCCAAATATCGTTTCAGTGATTCCTGCTTAATCATTACATTCTTGAGTGATTAAAAAGAAAAAGAGCGAAGCAAGTGGCATCATAACTGCATAAGATCGATTTCAGTTCTCTTCTGTATAATAAGGAATTGTTAGCTTTTGCAGAAATTGTATAGGGAATATAATAATATAGCGTGTTTTTTCTAAAAGCGTCATTGAGGAAAATTCTGTTTGTTCTTTTTGCAAAAAATAGCGGAATTTAATTAAGCTTCACTGTAAGTTGGACACTAAGGAATGAGGAGGTCTCCCGTGGACCTGGGTTATTTGAATCTGTGGGACTGTGCTCGCTATATAGTCCTCAATGATTTCGCAGGACTCGATTCGGTTGCTTTCTAAAACAGGCAGCTCCAATGAATCAAACGCTGATAGTGATTTTTTTTCTTTTTCTGTGTAAATCACTATACAAACATAAATTGTGTAAAGCAAAGGGAATAAACATGCTTGAAAAAGTGAGATTTCTCCTATAAGCCCATATATCAGGATTGTAGATACAGTTAATAATAGAAATCCAGCATCTCGAAATAACTTAGAAAGCACAATGTGGGATTCTCCGCCTTCCATGACCACAAAATAAAGCACCACAGAGTTCACGAAAAGCGCGCCTCCAAACAAAGCACCCAATGCAAGAAAAATCTTCAGTTTTTGTGCTGCAAGAATTGATGAAAATACGTCAGGTGCTCCATTGCCAAAGGCCAAAAGAGTAATTCCTGCAAGTGTTGGGGAAAGTTTAAGCTTGCCGGCAATATAGGAGAGGGATGGAGAAAAGTATTGGTCAGCTATTGTTCCTAATGTGGTAATAAATAGTCAAAATAATAATAGCTAGGTAGGCTTTACCATTAAAATTAGCGAAAAAGGGTTTCCATTGAGAGTGCAGAAATAAAACTGGAAAATCCAGCCACAGTTGTCAATTGTGTAGTCGCAATGATCTTTTGCATTATAGACATCTTCGCATTCTGCCATTTTAAATGAAATTACTACAGCTTTGGCTATTTTGTTCTGATGCAGGCCTAAAAGGGAAATACCTTTATATAGAGCTATTATATTTCTTAAAATAATAGAAAAGTTATATAACTCAGATAATATTTTATCTATCACAGATGCTCGCTCCTGGGTATCCCTCTCATTTTGGCCCTGACTCAAGGTCCTGAAAATTTTAAAAGTTAAAATATCAATTGGAAAGTGCTTACCAAAACTTACGAAATTATCTTTTAGAATTTTGAAATATTTCGACCATAGGTAGTTAGAGCTAAAGCCAAATCATGAAGGGCCTAAATTATATTAGTCCTACCAATATGTTAAATATTATTTTTTATTTCATCAAATAAGAATGTAAAAATGCTTCTTTTATCATCTGAAATTATTTTATTCTTCATCCTATTATCCATACTTTACCACGTATTTTCTATATTATCATCTTGAATTTCATAATGAATATAGGCAGAGACAACTTAATAGGCCAACAGATTACTTTTGACTCTGGGCCATTGGAAATCCTCTCTATTCTCCACAAGACCTCAAGTTCTAGCATTCTTCTTGGGAAAGATCTCCAAAACAATCAATTCGCCATCAAGTATATCCCATTTTACATGTCCCACTTTCAAGAAATGTATTACCGCGAATTCACTAACCTCTGCATTGTAGGAAGCCACCCCAACATCCTCAATTTACTTGAAAAAACCATCGCTCAGGGTAGCACCCAGTACGGCGCCATCAAATTTGAGTATTGTCAGAAAGGAAACTTATATGATCTTATGCAAAATCATGACCTAAACGAAGATCAGATCCTTTTTATATTAAAAGACTTATTGTCTGCTATTATAAAGCTGCAGGATAGTGGAATTGTGCATAGAGACATAAATCCTAGCAATATTCTAGTTACTGATAGCTATGGTTTCAAATTGGGAGACTTTGGTAGCTCTCTTAGACTAGAAGAAGCAAAAGCGTCGCCAGGCCCAGTGGTTTTGGGGAATGTAGAAAAATACACACATCCAGTGTACAGACCTCTTGATTTTGGAAGTGATTTTGACTTGGGGAAAATCGATGTCTGGGGAGTTGGATGCACTCTTTATTTTATGATCTTCAGAGAAATGCCTTTCTCTACAGAAGAAGCAGTAAGGCGAGAAGTTTCTCTGTCAATGCAGCTACAAGAAATCCTCAACTTGTGCTTAGAACCAAATCCTGCTGAAAGACCAGCACCTAGAGCTGTCCTCAGCAGACTCACAAATTGAAAAATCCCTTCTGGTTTAGATCTATCCAGTCCAAGCCTTGAAAAAATAGAATTTAAAAAACTGAGAAGCTCTATCAGTTTCTGCCTAAATAAATCTTTAGAAGTCAGCGACAAATGTCCTGACCTTTATTACTTACATCATATCCTTTTGAGTGCTTGGAATAAGCCTGAAACAATAGTCAAATTTTATAGCCGATTAAAAGAAACCAATAAATCCTTGACTGTAACCTCAGTAAAACTTTTAATACTGCTACATAGGTATTTGATTTCAGGACCTAGCGAAGTACTTACTATGGAGCCTGGACCAAGGGCAATTTTAGAATCATTGCTTTTGCTTTGGACAAATAAAGAAAAAGATCCCAGTGACCAGTATCATTGTGATTATTTTTGTGGACTGGTTAGACAGATGTGCAGAGTGCTGCTCGATAAACTGGAAATTCACCAGAAAACTTCTTCTTTGGGCAACTGGAAAATGACCTTACAGCCTCAGCATTTGAGGGATACTATGGAATATTTGAGAAAAATTGTGAGAATATGTGATGGATTGCTTATTGGAGTGAATAACTTAAGCCAGCTAATGAATTTTCTGATAATGCAACTTGTAGAAGAATGTCAGAGACTGTCGATGCTGATGGAGACAACTTTTAAGCCAATTGCAAGCCAATGTCCTAATGAATACAGATACTTTACGGAACTCTCTGTCAAAATCTCAAATCTTGCCTCAACCCAATCTGAAAAAGCCCTTCAACCTCCACCATCTGAGAATAAAGGAAAATTCTATTCCCAACAAGGAAAAATTATGCTAACTCATAAGAGCCCTTCTCCATTGCATAGCCGCGGAGACGTCAAACCAGTAAAGCCAATGCATAATATACGATACCAATCACCAATGAGAGACAATTTGCCCTCTCCTCAGCTAAAAGCTCCATCAGACACCTTAAATGAGCTTATGGGCTTTGATGCAAAGCCAAAACCTGAAGAAACTAATATGCCCCCTATGATGCCTACTCCTATCTGGCAGTCTTCCAACCAAAATAATGTAGTTGAATCTAGATGGCTCCTAACCCGTGATGACGTCCAACTCGGTAAGATTCTTGGCTCAGGTGCCAGCTGCACCGTCTATAAAGGAAAATATAAAAGAACTCCAGTCGCAATTAAAATGATGCGAGACACCTTCATGGGGCAGTCTCTGAAAAAAGAATTCGAGCGTGAAGTGACTGCAATGATGAGGTTAAGGCACCCAAATTTAGTAATGTTCATGGGGGCTTGTGCAGAGCCTCAGATGATCATTGTATCTGAGTTCTGTGGAGGAGAAACACTATTTAAGCTGCTTCATGAGAAGAAAAATATCATGCTGACGTGGAAGCAGAAGCTGAAAATGATGAAAGATGTGGCCAGAGGGATGTTTTACCTCCACGATAATAATCCTCCTATTCTCCACAGGGATTTAAAAAGTTTGAATTTATTGCTTCTTGATGAAGTCACCTCTCCTAATGATAAAATCATGGTGAAAATAACAGACTTTGGGGTTGCAAGAGCTATGGATGAGAGCGGGAAAATGACAGGACAAATGGGGACTTGCCACTGGATGGCTCCAGAAGTGATCAATAACCAGCCTTACACCCTTGCAGCTGATATATACTCGTTTGCAATTGTCATGTGGGAAATTGTAGTCAGAGAAACTCCTTATAGAGATATTAATCCGGTGACTATTCCTATGAGAGTTGTCAAAGGGGAAAGACCTAACTTGAGTGTAATACCTTCAACCTGCCCTGATATCGTCAAAGACATTATCAGGGCTTCTTGGGATCCGATTCCATCAAAGAGACCAACCTTTGCGCAGATTTTGGACGCTCTAGATTCCATGGATCCAGATTTATAGATATTTAAGGAAATAACCTATTGATTAAAACATATTTTACTAAATCTATTATTATGCCTAAGTATTTCTTATTAAATCTACTGGAAAATTGATGCAATTTCACGATATTATAAATGGGAAATCAAATAGCAATTGATTTAGGGCCTGTGTATTTAGAAGCTAGCATTTTTATATTTGGGGAGCCAGTCTCTGACTATACAACATACTATATCTACTCTTCCAAGTATAACGGAACCTTTTATTTTGTTCGACTACTGAAAGCTGAAGTAGAAAGCTTCAAATCTCATATTCTTTACTCAAAACTTACAAGAGATGAGGTTCCAGTTCAAGTCACTGGAGTCAAATTTGATGATTTTCATCTCAGACTTGAGACAATGTTCAATATCCATGTTATTACTTCAGAAAAAACAAAATTTGCAGTAAAAGCATTGGATTTCTTTTGAAACAACAGTAAAGAGTCGCTTTATCAATACAGAAATACTCAGTTACCACAGTCTGATGGAAGTATTTGTACATCTGGAGATTTTGTGAAGGAGGGAGTTTGTGAAGAATCTCTGTTCCCTTGCCTGCTAGTTAATGTTAGGTCTGGGATTAGCATTTATAGAGTCAACTCGCTGGAAGACTTCCATAAGGTTGGTGGTTCGAGTTTTGGAGGATCCACGTTTTGAGCTTTGTCAAAGTTGCTTTGCAGCTATCAAACTCCAACTGATGCACTAGAGTCAGCTAGAGATGGAGACAACGTCTTAGTTGATATGACTGTAGGCGATATTTATGGTAGAGGCTATGACCAAATGGGTCTTCCTCACAATTTGATTGCCAGCTCTTGTGCAAAGCTTCGAGAAAAACGAGCAGACGAAGCAGATCCTGCCAGCATTGCCAAATCCCTACTTATATTATTTTGTTTCAACATGACTCAGATCTCATATATGCAGGCAGTTGTAGAAGGAATAGATAGAATCGCAGTAGTTGGAGACGCAATGCATACAACTTACGCAAATGAGCTGGCTCAATATTGTATTGATTTTTGGAGCGCTAATAAGATAAAATTGATCCAATCTGACTACGGAGCTTATTTCGGCAGTTTTGGAGCCCTCCTGAGACAGTTAGACAGAGCTTAGACATATATTGGTAAGATGATATTAAATATTAAAATCTTATTAAATAGCTAAATACCTCATCTTCAAACTTTCTTCATGCTCTTTAGGAATCATTGGTATAATCTTATCATCTGTGCATTTAAGAACTATCACTTCTTCCTCTATTTCTACAAACCTAATAATATAAAATCCCAATTCTCTTATCAAAATTTGGCATTCTTCATCTTTTATGCAAGACTGCAGCACAAATTTTTCATTGATGATTGTCTTCAGAAATTCAGTGTCTCTGCAGTTAACTTTTCTTTTTGAAAATAATTTTGAAATGTAAGGCAAAGCATCTTGGACTGGCTTATATTTGCAGATGCTTCCTGAGTTCTTCAAGTTATGCTTGATAAAAGCTTTGACACCGAGGCTTAGCACTTTTAGTGACTTCTTTTTGTCGCCTTCAATAAAATCCTTTACTTCTTTAGAAACATAAAATATTGCGTTCATTTTAGACCCTGCCATTGCATATAGTTGCGAAGTAGGATCCGCTTGATATCCAAAATATTCCTTTATGCTTTGATATTCACTGTTATTCTCTTCTAATTCTATAAAAATTTTATTTCCTCCTGTGTTCATGTCACTTGATTTCTGCTCTTCAAAAGCTGGATTTGGACTTCTAGGGATATGAATAGGCCCAATCTTGCGAAAGAGGGTTACAAAAAAACCACCTGTGTTTTGGTCATGAGGGAAAATTCTTGCACATCTTTGCAAATCATCAGAAATGCCAGCAGGGAACATAGAAGGTTTGATTGATTTTATTGATTCAGGCACTTCGGACATAGAAGAATATTCAATAAGTTTCCCTTCTTCATTCGGCCAGACCACTTTTCAGCTACTTAATCCGGGTCTTGCAATAAATCCAGGACAAATTTCTCTGAGTTTTTCATGCAAGTCTACTATTTCTATATCATTTTGGTGTTGTCGGAGCATTTCTGAAACAACTGCTTCATTTTCAATAGGATTTAAAGAGCATGTAGAGTAGCAAAAGAATCCTCCGACCTTACATAGCGAAAAACCTCTATTTAATATCAAATTTTGTAGCTTGTGGAGGCCATAAGAGTCACTTATTTTCCAGCTCCTCCATTTATCAGGGCATTTTCTTATAGCTCCATCCCCAGAGCATGGGACATCACAGAGAACCCTATCAAATTGATATCGGCTTTGCTTTGGGCCAATTCCTGGATAATGCTGAGCAGGGTGATTTGTAACTACTAAACAATTAATATTCGTTCGATGCAGCTGATGCACTAGAGTATTAGCTCTTTTGAAATCTACGTCATTTGCCACAATTAAGCCTTCTCCTTTCATAAGCTCGATAATATGGGCTGTTTTTGAGCCAGGTGCTGCGCACATATCTAATATATGCATCCCTGGAGTGACATCAAGAATCAAACCAGGGATCATACTCACCAATTCTTGGCGTGAGATTAAGCCACAGTCGTTAGCATTTTGCAAGAATATTTGGAGAGGTTTTATCCCTTCTATGTACTTCAATCGTGATTTTTGAGTAGAAATCTGTCAGGAAAGAGAGTTGGGATATCAAGAAATAGGCTCGATTTGTATGGAGTTTGAAGAATCGTTTATTAATGATGACAGAAATTCAGGATTTTTTAGCTGGCTTATCAAATTTTGATGTGTTTTATGCATAGGGTTGATTCGGAAAGTGTTGGGAAGAGGTGTTTGAAGAGTCTCCCAAAATTTCTGAAACTCGTCTTCTGAGAAATCAAATTGTAAAAAGTAATAAGACCTCATTAAGGTGTTTTCTTTTTCTATTGTGAAAGAATCTTCATTTTCAGCCATCTCGGCTGAAGTTGCAGAAGCTGAAAGTTTCAATTTTTTACTTGGGGCTTCCATTTTGTGTTTCCTTGTTTTTAATATATTGATTAATCGAAGAGTAAATATAAATTTTTGAAAATTTTGATTTTAAAAATTTTAGGATGGGATGGAAAGATAATTTTAGTCAGAATATATTAATTATTATTATAATTTAATTTATATTTTATATAAAATAGTAAAAATTATTTTAAAAAATTTAAAATACATTAGTTGCCTGTTCCTCAGTGAAAGGATCCCTTATATTTACCAAGGATGGTTTTTGAGCTGTGTTTATAGTTCTGCTTTAGTCAGTAGCCTCGATAATAGAGACGTGTGGTAGAGGAAGTCGAAGTTTTGATTCTGGCTCCTTGGGCATTTAAATGCCAACAGAGCCAAGCCCAGGCATCCTCATGAGGTTGGGAAGATATCCGTTTAAGCTGTTGCTGTGGCTTAATCTGAATGGCGAAAGCCGCACAGTTCTTTTTCGAGATTACCGGAAAGAGGTTTCTTTCAGTTGAAAATGGTCCTATAAAACGGTTTGAGTCATAAGACTGTCTAAATTTGAGTAATGTAATTAGTTTGAAATTAAGATATTCACAAAGCCAGTAAATCGCCTTTGACCTTCACCTCTACCGAGAAACGGGGCTTTAGGTAGGGAATAAGGTCATCACAGAACACCATTTGCTGAACGAGCAGCTGACAAATAGGAGATTAAAATTGCTAATAAGACTAACTAATTAACTAACTAAAAAGAAAATTAACTCAGTCATTTAGCGAATAAGAAATCTTTCTCTCTATCCAAGGAGGAATAAGTGCTCTCTCTTAATATTCTTTCTAATGTGATATGAAATACAAATTCAATCTATATTCTATCATTAAAATTTCTATTGTAATAATTAAGCATGATAAAGTGAGATAAATATGGATTCAGATAAGATGGCTTTAATGTGCTAAAATCCAAGTTTATAGATGAAGCGGCAATCATAAATAGCTAAAAATGCTTGAATCTGAAAAATGAAACAAGGTGAAGTCAAGAAGAGAGAAAGATATTTTTCAATGTATCTCATTAAAGCAGCAATATTTAATTGCTGAACTTACTGAAGAAGAAGGAAACCTTAGATGAGATGAAAATGAAGCTGATTACTCCTCAAATAAGCGGGAAATTGATAGTGAGTCTAATAAACACTGTACTGAGATTGAATATCTCATCTGTAAGAGAGAAACCTGCTCTGATGCATCAAAAGGAGTAGCTATAAAATGTATAGTTTACTTTAAGACTTCACAGTCAATTAAATAGATAAATAAAGATTTAATCTGTGGGAGGAAAAAGTATGATGTGTAAAATGTAGATATAAATCATAAATTCCCAAGTTTAAGCTTAATTCTAATTAAATACAATATTAGCAATTTTTAAATTAGGCTTTCACTTAATAAATGAATGCGTGTTCAGAGCCGCTTAAATAGTTTTTGTCAAGCTTTCGAACTAATATGCTCAAAATTAATAATACATTCCAAAAAATACTAATTTGAATGGAATTAACTGATCATACTCCGTCATTATACTGTAATCATATTCTAGCATTTATTATGACAGCTATGAAGCATATTTTAAAGTTTATTGTTAAATTTTTTGGTCACAATAGGTCTGATCTTAGCTGAAATAAAATAAAAACCTCTGTTAAATTTAATGCTAAACACAGAAAATTCTCAGCGAGTCCTTCCTTCTCCGGAAGAAATCAATAGTGACAGTTCATCAGAGCCTTTAAGAGGAAAATCTGCCCATGAAACTAAAGAAAATAGTTCAGGACTCCTCTCTCGCGTCAGAGCGATTCGAGCTTCTGCAGATGAGGATTCTCAGGTTGAACTTGAGTATCACTATAAGCAGTTTCTAACAGCAATAATAATCCATACAGTTCATTTGATTGCTGGCCCAGCTTCTCTGCCTCTTTTGTTCTGGATTTATGGAAAGCCCATTTGCACGAATATTGGTTTTGGGAATAGCCGATTTTACTATATGGAAGTGTTGATATGGATATGAACGGTGCTTATTATTATATTTTGGTCTCTAAATACCACAGATTTTGAACAGTGACAGTGTTTAATTTTTACGAGTATATGCACGCAGCTCCTAAGGATGACCCTTATTTCTTTGAAATACGGATACTATACAGTTGATAGGTGGACACTAATGGGGATGGAAATTATTCCTGCAAAGAAGCTAGCAGGTGAGTTCTTAATTCACTCATGGCTTAGACTTCCAGTTGAAGTTATTGATCATGAGCTAATCATGGCCTTTAATAGGTTGAATAAGTCCCCATGTGATCTTTGCATGACTTTTGAAATACCTCTCGCTGATTCTTGCAAAGAATGTATGGCTAAGTATCAGGCTGAATATGGAATTGAGATTTTGCATAAGGATCCAGAGCCTCATAAAGGAAACGAATGCTATTCTACCTTAATTTTAGCAAGACTTATGATTGAATTTGTCGTAGATCATACCAGGATTCGGTTCGAAGTTATTATGCTTAAGCTTTTTGCTATCACTTATAGCCTGTTACCATTTTTGGTAAGATACCTAAAGCCTAACGAAATGCAAGACACTGATCCTTTATTCATTATATTCGCTATATGAAGCTCTTTCATGAATTTTAAGCTTAGTTTTGGTTTTATCTTATTTATTTATATTGGCGTTTTTGATTTCAGACGAAAAAGAATGTTGATGGACCAGTGCTCAACTATGATTAGTGATAAAGAAATCCCAGAGACGTTTTCTTATGAGCACAACACCCCATTACTCAATATGCAAGACCCAAGAACAGTTGAGTCTTGATACGCAATGCGGCAAGCATTTTTAGATTTCGGTAGAAAATACACTTATCGGATTTTTTTGTATGCTGGCCTTGTTCTTGCTTTATGCTTCATTATGCTTGCTTTTGTCTTACTACAGCTCTTTGGCACCCAGCAAGATATAAAAAGCAGCTCTTTTGCATCCATTTTCTTTTTGACTATCATTTGTCTTGGATTTATCATTCATATGATAATTTCAGGAGTCGAGCTGAACCGTGCCTTTGCTGTTCATAGGGATTTATTGCTGAATATAATGGAATTATTAGTAAAAGAATCTGATTATAAGGATGACGATTGTACGCAGTCGTCGCTGAAAATACTTGAGCTTGAAGTAAAGAAGCTTGAGCAAGATGAACTACTTCGGCCAATAAAAATTATGGGAGTCAGAACTGATTCCGTATTTTTTGCTAAAATGTTAGCTGTATTTTTTAGTGGGTTGCTTGCAATGGGACAGCTGTATCTTAAAAGCAACTCAAATAATGTTATATAAGTCAGTATGTAATTATAATTCGTATTTTAATCATTCACTGTTGGATCTTTTCTTCCTTTTCTGATTCAGCCTGATGCAGTATTCCTATTAATATAAAAAAATTAATGCTAAATAAAGAGAAAACTAACCAAGTAAGCCCAGCAATAGAAAGAAACAGTGCTGAAGAAACAGCTCAAATCTTTCCTAAAAGTATTGAATATAATGAAAATAGAGAAAACAGCTCTGGCCTTCTTTCTAGACTAAGGGCTATTCGATCTCAAGCAGACGAAGATACTAAAGTTGACCTTGAGTACCATTTCATGCAGTGCTTTACTGCCTTAGCAATTCATTATACTCATATATTTTTTGGTCCTATTTGCATTCCTTTACTGTGATGGCTTTTTGGGAAACCCCTTTGTACTAATCTCGGATATGGGAAGAGCAAATTTTACTGAAGAGAATTCTCACTTTGGCTGTGAACTCTTTTAATTATTATATTTTGATCTTTAAATTCTCAGGACTTTAATCAATGGCAATGTTTGATTTTTACAAGTCTTTGCACTCAGTTTTTGAGGACAACTTTAATTTCGCTGAAATATGGATATTTTACTGTCGATAGGTGAACTTTAATGAGTATGGAATTTATTGACTCTAAAAAGCTTATTAATGAGTACATCATTACATGGATCAAAATTCCGACCGAAATTATTGACCATGAACTGATGCAAGCGGTTTATAGGTTGAATAAGACTCCTAATGAGCTTTGTGTATTATTTGAAGTACCACTGCCTGACATGTGTAAAGAAGCAATGCTAAAATTTCAGAATGATTATGGAATTGAAATCGTTCATAGGAACTTAAGCCAGCATAAATGCAATGAATGCATATCAACCTTTCTTTTTTCTAGAGCTATAATTGATTATGTCGTTCAGGCATGTGACACAAAAATAGAAGTTAATATTATACGATTGCTTTCTGCATTTTACTGTACTCTACCTTTTATAGTCAGATACATAATGTATGGCTCAATCAGAAATACTGAACCTTTGTTTATCATTTTTTCTATTTATAGCTCAGTTCTAAACTACTATTTCGGTTCCTCTTTTATGACATTTGTCTATATAGGAGTGTTTGATTTCAGAAGGAAAAAAATGCTGATGGATGAGTGTACCTCATTAATCAGTGACATTGAAAATAAAAATACTTTCTCTTATGAGCACAGCATACCTCTATTAAACATGAGAGATGTGAGGACAATTGAATCATGATATATCATGAGAAACGTTTTTTTGGATTTTGGAAGAAAATATACTTATAGGCTGTTCCTGTACTGTGGGCTTGTCCTTCCTCTCTGCCTTGTAGCACTGGGATTTGTAGTTTTGCAGATTCTCAACGTATTGCGTGGCATTTATAGCAGCTCTTTGGTAGCGATATTTTTCTTGATTATTATTTGTTTAATTTTTATTATTTATATGATTATCACTGGTGTAGAGCTGAATAGAATGTTTGCAGTGCATAGAGATTTGCTGTTGAATATTATGGAATTACTGGTAAAAGAGGGAGCGTACAAAAACGATGAAACACTTCAGTCTGCATTAAAAATTCTTGAGCTTGAAGTCAAAAAGCTTGAGCAAGATGAGCTGCTTAGACCGATCAAAATTATGGGGATGAGGACAGATTCAGTTTTCTTCGCAAAGATGTTGGCTGTATTTTTCAGTGGTTTAGTTGCAATGGGGCAGCTATATCTAAAAAACTCTGGAAGTGTTATATAAAATTTGATTATAAAATAATATTTATTAGGCATTATTTAAATATTTTGAGACACTGTTGAGGCTTATGATTATGCTCAAGCATAAAAACTTTTTTAAATTTCATGATATAGATTAAATAATTAATTAGCTTTTTATAAGAGATCAGAAAGATCTATCTGGTATGGCTTAGCAAGAGATCAAAATGAATTATATAATAAATGGATTAATAGTTAAGCCAAGCTTTTCTTAGAAATAATCATAACTTTTTCATCTAAATAAAACTTGCAATAACTGTTATAGGATTTCATATAGTCTGATGTCCAATATAATTGACTTAGGAATCTAAATTAATAGAAAATATAATCCTAAGAATATGAGCACCATCAAATGCGATTGGGCAAAGTGCGACCGAGAAGTTGAGTTTTCATGCAACTGCGCTTCCATTGATAAGTATTTTTGCAGAGAACACTGTTGGAGCCATTGCACATCTAGTAAAGGACCTCATGATCCCATCTCATTATTTTATGAGCCTGTTGAAGGCACAAAAGAAGCGATTCTTAGCTTTCTTGCAGAAGAAAAATCAAAAATTAAGGAAACAAAAGCAAATATAATCGCTTCTTTTTCTCAAACTCTTTGACGTCATAAAAATATCCTTAAACAAGTTTTAAAAGAAATTGACTCTTATTCTACAAAAATTGGCAATTATGTTGAAAAAATCTGGATAATACAAAATCTATCAAGATTGGAGAAAGATCCATCTTTAAATTTGTTAGCTTTACAATCAAATGAAGCTATCGATAAAGTTAGAGCAATTTTTATAGCAAAATCAAATAATAGCATTAAGTCATTTTGCAATATAGAAAGACAAATTGATTCAATTATCAAAAGCTTCTATGAAGAAAAGTCCAAATTTATTTCAGATGAAATGCAGTGTGAATTAAAAAGCAATCTTAAAGAGAGATTGAATGTTAAGGATGAAGGGGAAAATTTACAGCTGTTACTCGACAAGTATAAAGAAGCAATCAGAATTGATCCAAATCATGCATCTGCATACAATAGCATAGGATTTATCTTCTATAATGAAAAAAGATATAAAGAAGCAGTAAAACATTTTAACAATGCAATTAGAATCAATCCAAATGATGCACTTTATTATACAAATAAAGGATTAGCTCTATATGAGTTAGAGAAAAGAGAAGAAGCTATGGAATGCTTTTTAGAAGCTATAAGAATTAATCCAAATCATGCTGATGCATACAATGGTATAGGAAATACCTTCTATGATGAAAAGAGATATGAAGAAGCAGTAAAGCATTACAACGATGCAGTTAAAATCAATCCAAATAATGCAATTTATTATACAAATAAAGGAAATGCTCTTAGAGAGTTAGGCAGAAGAGAAGAAGCTATGGAATGCTTTAACAGAGCTATCAGAATTGATCCAAATCATTCGAATGCATTCAATGGCATAGGAAATATCTTCTATAATGAAAAGAGATATGAAGAAGCAGTAAAACATTTTAACGATGCAATTAGAATCAATCCAAATAATGCAATTTATTATTTTAATAAAGGAAATGCTCTATATGATTTAGGCAGAAGAGAAGAAGCTATGGAATGCTTTTTAGAAGTTATCAGAATTGATCAAAATTATGCATTTGCATACATAATGATAGGAAATATCTTTGCAAATGAAAAGAGATATGAAGAAGCAGTAAAGCATTACAACAATGCAATTAGAATCAATCCAAATGATGTACTTTATTATGGAAATAAAGGAACGGCTCTTTATGTTTTAGGCAGAAGAGAAGAAGCTCTGGAATGCTATAAAGAAGCTATAAGAATTGATCCAAATCATCCTGATGCATACATAATCATAGGAAATACCTTCTATCATGAAAAGAGATATGAAGAAGCAATAAAATATTACAACGATGCAATTAGAATCAATCCAAATGATGCATTTTATTATATTAATAAAGGATATGCTCTATATGATTTAGGCAGAAGAGAAGAAGCTATGGAATGCTTTAACAGAGCTAAAAAATTATAAATTGTTTAATCTTATCAAAAATAAAATATATTTTGCTAGATTCCTTTTGTTTATTATATTATATAGATTTATTAAAATTTAGCAGTTAAAGTTGCAAACTTCTAATAATTTTAAAATATAGTGACTTATGATGACTTGAACGGGCCCTATTTTTGCTAGCACAATCCACATTCTTCACAGACTTGCCCATTTTTTCTTTGCTGTAATTTCTCTACATAGGCTGATATCGTTTTTTAGCTGAAATTCAATTTATGTGAATTTATTTGTCCCTAAACTCTGTTGAAGATGCTAAAAGTCTTGGAAAAAGTATCAAAATTTTAGGTCGGTATTTTACGATAGAACACCACTTCACTAGAGTTTGTAATAAATGCAATAAAATTGGTCATTACTCTGATAGATGCATAAATATAAACAAGGCTGAACTATATAAAAGTCAATTAAAGGAGTATATGATTGAGATGAATAGACATATGAGTACCCAAATTTATTATAACAAAATCACACTCTTTCCATAAGCTCTTATTAAAATTACAAATGAAAGCGAAGATGAAGTTAGTGGAAGTTTTATAGAAAAGGGAAGAAGGAGGAGAGTTTAATATTAAGTTCTGTGATATGATCAAACGAATATTTAATTCATAAACTCTGTGAAGAAAGAAAGCGGGATTGCATTTGCTTTGATATAAAAACTGATGATCGTTTAAGCAGAAAATTTAAATCATTGATTAGTTATAATATTAATGATCTGATTGACAAGAACCCAGAAAGAGAAATGAAAAAGATAAAAATATATTAAAATCAGATAAAGATGGTATTAAAGTTGCTTGTGTAAGCATTCAAAATAATAAATTAGGAATAAAAAATTACAAAATAAAAGAAATTGAATGATCAAACTGTGACCTCGTCGGAATCCTGGAGAGAGGATTTGGAGAACTAATAAGCAAAAATTTTAATAAGATCCTTAAACTAGATAATTGAGGCTTTAAAAAATTTATGCTAGGGATTCTGAAAATTGAAAAATTTTAGAAAACGATAGTAATAATGATTATCAATTTGCTATTGTCGAAGGATTAGGATTTAAAACCTGCTTTATTTATGCAAGACCCAAATGTAACACAGAAGGATTTACAAAACTTTTAAGAAGCATTGAAAAATATCAATGCAATATAATAACAGGAGACTTCAATTTACATATTAAAGGCTATCTATCAAATAAAAATGATAAAGTAAGCAAAATACTTCTCGAGAGTACCTTGAAGAATATCATTATAAAATTAGAAACTCTACTAACAATCCAACTTTTAAAAAAATAAACTGTCAAAAAATTATTGATTATACATTTAGCAAATTTCCCATAGATCTCTTTCTTTATGAAACAGAAAAAACTTCACATATGATACAATTTATTAAGATGAGTAGAAAAAACAGATGCTTAGATTTTCAAATTAATAAAAGTTTAAAAATAGACTACATTGCTTATGAAAATATGATGGATATATTGTGAAATCTAGCTGAAATAGATATTAGTAATTGAATATGAGCATTTCAAAGTTCTTTAAGATGAGCATATGGAAGAAGAAGTAGAAGAATTAGCAAAATAAAAATTTTGGGAAAAAATGAGATTATTAATTTACATACGAATAAAATATTAGACATCATTAATATGGAAGATGATCAATATTTAGTAAACAGGAAATTTAAATTCACAAAAAGAAGTTGCACTCGTGATGATAACGATATGGACAATACATGAAAATTATTTTATTCAAATTTGTATGAGAGTAATAATCAATTTTATTATGATATTGAAAATGAGTGTTATATTCCTAGTCTGATTGAAATTAAAGAAGCAAGAAGATTGATTAATTCGAATAAATGTCATCCTGATGGCATTTGCAATGTTCACTTACCTGATAGTTTTAATAATATTATTATTAACATTTTTAAAGAGTGATGCATAAAGCATAGCATTGGAAAACAAAATCGTTGCCTAATTGTACCTATCTATAAAAGTAGAGATAAGAATCTAGCTGAGAATTATAGACCAATTGCACTAATAAATTTTCTAGTTAAATTGTATGAAAGTTCTATATTCAAAAAATATCGAAATATCTTGACAGAAAAAATAAAAAGCTATCAATTTGGATTTGCTAAATTCATGAATTGATGAGAAATTTAATATTAATAAAGCAAGCAATGTATTTCTCTTATTCATAGATTTTAAGAAAGCTTATGATTATGTTAATAGACATATTTTGATCAAAAAATTGGAAAATTATAAGATGCCAAATGAGCTAATTAATGCCGTGAAATTAATCTTTAAAGACCAAACTTTAAAAGTGTTAGGTTCGAAAATGCCTTGAATAAAAATTAACAGAGGAGTGAGGCAAGGATCACCCTTAAGCCCTATTTTATTCAACATTTATATTAACGATTTATTTGACACTTTGGAAATAGATAAAAGACTATTTATTAGAGCATATGCTGATGATATTTTAATTGCAAGCGATAATTATGAATCTATTTTGAAAGCTTGTGATGAAGTAATCAGATAATGCATGAACAATCATATGGAAATAAATAAAGGAATCGACAAAACAGCTATAATGGTTTTATCAAGAAAATATGGAATTTGTTTAGATAAATATGGAGAAAATGAGCATGCAAGTTTAACTACAAGCTATAAATATTTAGGCAATATTATCAAAATAAGAAAGGACGGTAGATTTTTCATTAATAGCTATTCTATTGAACGATGCAGAATAAGATTACCTAAATTCAAATTTTGTCTAAACAACATAGGAAGATGCATAAGACAAGACTCTTTTGATTATAAATCCATTAAAATCCTAGTTGAAAGTTGCATCAGAGGTAATTTATATGGAATGGGCAATATTGCTGATAGAACGAAAATAAATTATTTTTGACAGGAGAAAAAAGTAAATTTGAAACTTGTTTAAGGAAATTATTAAGAAGATTGTACATGCTCCTCAATGATGTCCTATTCCAATACTGCATCTTATAACAAAAATTCCATCTTGCCATTTAATTCTTCGAGAAATTAAAGCAAACAGACTAAAAGAGCTCTGAAATAATTACAACAGTGACTATTTAGAGAATACTGATATTGTTCTTTTAAAAAACCAATTTTTGAAGTTCTCGAAAACAATAATTGATTCATTCCCTACAATTGAAAATGTTATAATTCTTGTAGCTTATTTCTATTTATTTTCATATCTCATTGCCAAATTTCATGTTTGTTGAGCCTAAATTCAGTTCTATTTGTTACTATCAATAAAATTTATCCAAATCAAAATTTTCGATTATTTGTCATGAGAAATAATACTAACTATAAATAAAATCATTCAAATTGAATCCCAAATAATGAAACTTTTGAATAGGTTTTGAGAATGAAATTTAGCCAGCTTTGTCTAAAATGAAAATCCGCGCTTGAGCTGTAAATTGTACAAGAGTATGATTGTTTCAACTCTTGGTTTTTACTTTGCAATTTAAATGAAAACGCAATCTGGATAATAAAGCTAAAGATGCGCATAAAATAAGGCAATCAATTATTCAAAATTAATTTATGCTTCCTCTAATTATATCTCTTATTTTGCATATGACACTTATTTTAATCACTCAAACATATTTTAACCCTATAAGTTTATTTCACTAGTCAGCAGTTTTTAACAATGTTAATATTTTATCATTGTTTTCCTATTTTCTATCCTTGAAATGCTAGCCCAATATTGCAATAACAGCTTTACCTGCAGATTAAAGGGCATCATTTAGAATTAAAAGTTTTTTGAGTAGTTTTCATTAGTATTTCAAAGATTTGACTTACTCTTTGTTATATTTTTATAAACAGATTCGTTACTTTTGGGCTTTTATTTTAAAATTAAAGTTTGTTGCCTTAAATGCCAGTTTTATTAAATCTATACATTTAATAAATCAAGATCTAGGTAGATATATTTTATTATTGGTAAGTTTATGCATTTCATAAATCTTTAGCTCTGTTAAAGCATTCCATAGCTTCTTCTCTTCTGTCTAACAAGCTAAGAGCATTTCCTTTATTTCTATAATAAAGTGCAGAGTTTTGATTGATTCTAATTGCATCGTTGTAATGTTTTACTGCTTCTTCATATCCCTCTCTTTAATAGAAGTTATCTTCTATGTCATTGTATGCATTAGCATGATTTGGATCAATTCTGATAGCTTCTTTATAGCATTCCATAGCTTGTTTTCTTCTCCCTAACAATCTAACAGCCATTCCTCTATTTGTATAATAAAGTGCTTCATTTGGATTGATTCTAATTGCATCGTTGTAATGTTTTACTGCTTCTTCATATCTCTTTTCATTTTTTAAGATAATTCCTATGCCATTTCATGCATCAACATAATTTGGATCAATTCTGAGAGCTTCTTTATAGCATTCCATAGCTTCTTCTCTTCTCCCTAACAATCTAAGAGCATGTCCTTTATTTGTATATTAAAGTGCAGAGTTTGGATTGACTCTAATTGCATCATTGTAATGTTTTACTGCTTCTTCATATCTCTTTTCATTATAGAAGATATCTCCTATGCTATTGTATGCAGAAGCATCATTTGGATCAATTTTAATAACTTTTTAATACTTTTTTAGAGCTGGGTGTATTTGTTCCACCTCATTCTCAATGTTCAGGCCCTCTTCAGGATTGTTTTTTAATTCAAATTGCATTTTATCTGAAATAAATTTAGACTTTTCTTCATAGAAGCTCTTGATAATTATATCAATTTGTCTTCCTATATCACAAAATAACTCAATGCTCTTTGTTGATCTTGCTGCAAAAATTACTATTGCTTTATCAAAAACATCATTTGATTGCAAAACTAACAAATTTAAAGCAGGACCTCTCTCTAATCTAGATAGCTTTTGTGTTATCCAGATTTTTTCGGCATAGCTGCCAAATTTTGTAGAATCAGAGTCGATTGCTTTTCAAACTTGCTTAAAGATATTTTGATAACTACAAAGAGTTTGAGTTAGTGATTAAATTAAAGACAGGCCTTAAGATTGCCATTC
>CATKHK010000131.1:0-88147 GCA_949751835.1 Blepharisma japonicum | reverse complement strand
TTCTATTGCGTCGAATGATATATTATTAATTGAAAGCCAGGCTTTAAATTTAAGCAAAGATTGCAGCAGTCAGGATATAGCAAGACAAGAAGAAAATAATGAAAGCTAAGCCTAAAATTATATATTCATTCATAAATACAATAAAATAATACAATTATAAATTATAGTTATAGAATTTGAAAAGCCAAGCTTTTAGATATTTTAAGCTCAAGTTATTACACCCCCTTGAATAATCTTGACATGAGGTTGATGCTTGGGTGAACTGACCAACATGCAATCCATGAAATCTCGAGATTCGATCTCTAAAGTCGAAAACCGTACAAGGGCACTTAGAATGCTTGATATTCTCAATAGGCGTTCTGATAGTGAAGAAGAGGCATAAATTAAAAAAATATTTTTATAAATGTAATAAATATCTAACCCACGATGTCTAATGCTGGTGAATGGATAAAAGGAAAATTTGCAAAAGTCTGGCAGAGATCGAATGGCTGATCTTGTAGGTGAAAACCAGATCCTCTGTAATTTAGATAGATAGACAAAGAGCTTCTACAATATTCGTAGTTTTCAATTGAAAACAGCACGCTGTGTATTTCATTCCAAGGTGTCTTGCTAAAAAATGATGCAAAGAAGCAAAGGATTATTTTCAACAACTTCCATATGGTCTTGCTTTAGAGAAAATCTCACTAGAAGTGATGAATGTTTGCACAACATATCTTTAACAGTTCTATTTCTCCTTTTCCTTGGCAAATGTACTATTTTAACAGCAGCCAAGTGTGAATTCAGAATTCTAATTGAATCCATGGCTTTTTCCCAGAGATCAGATTTTTTGTGTTTGTCTAGCATTTTTGTCAAAGACATCAATAGTATGCAAGCACCTACAAAAACTGTCTATTTAATTTTATTTATGAATATTTAATTAAAAAACCAGCCATACACTGAGGCATTTTTAAATAAGACAAAATTTTTCAAGAGTTATTTTATTGATAATTAATTTGACTGGCTTTTCTTTTTAACAAATGATTTAGATTCAATTAGGAATTTGGCATTTTATTGTATTGCTTTCAAGCACTATATTTATTTTTAATATTATTGAATCAATTTCCTAGCTTTAAAAATGTTTTAAATATTATTTAATTAAGAAGGAAGAAAGTTTATGCAGAGGAAGATATCTCAGATACAAATGGCTAAGATTCTAAAATAGAAAGTCAACGAAGCATAAAACTTATACTCGATTTATCTATTAAGGAAGCTGCTTCAAATGGCCAGGATGGTCCTTGCCCATTATAGTTAGGTATTAAACATTTTACTTATTATCTTAAAAAGAAAATAAATAAAGGTATCATTTTGTAATAAAATATTTAGTATTTGTTTCTCATATAAAATTTTAAAGCTATAGCTCTATAATTATTAAATTCATAAAGGCTATTCTTTTATTATAAAGCAACCTCGGGTTGATTGTGAATATGTCTCTGCAATTTAATTTAGTCTATACTCAAGCATAGCTGTGCTACTTTTTAATTTTTATATTATCTAATATCATAGGTAGCATGATATACTTATTACGTAAAAAATTCAATTCATTTAATCTTAATTAACCTCTCCTATGGATTACTCGCCCAGAGTTCCTACAATCTTACATTGTCTGTGTCCTTGGATCTCTGAGCCAATCTGCTTTGTTGTATCGGATCGCATTCCAGAAAAAATTCTGGTTTCGAAAGGCAGTAAATTTAATCATCTATGCTTGCAATCTTTTAGCTTTTATGCGATTCATTATTTTGAAATTAGCAAAGTTTTATATCATTTATTTTTATAAATTTGCCTTAAAAATTCTTTCTTATTTTTTTATGCAAATTAATATATTCTTATAGTTGAAAATGATCCAAAATTCATGTGTGGAATGAAATTTTAATTCAGATAGTTGTTTAATGGTTTTCGACTAGTTTGGCATTAATAGTAAAACAATTTTTTTGTCATGTAGTATATAAATTTGCCAAATATTGTATATAAAATTTTTCTTGTTTTTCAAAAATTTCGCAATATATTCATATGTTAGTTAAAAGCAAAGCAAAAAAAAGTACTTAAGTTGCTGGAAAACTATACAAAACATTACGATAGTAATCATTTTAGATATATTATTTATAAAAAATTTTGTTAACTGTTATAGGTGTCTAATTAATTTTTTAAAAGCATGCAAATGATAGATAGTCAATTTTTAATAAGTTATTAATAATTTCATGCCATACGATTCAACCGTACCTAGCATTCCTATCAGCCATCCTACCTAACCGCCTACACAGCCACTCTACCCAACCACCCTAGAAGCTGCCCTACCCAGCCACCCTAGAAGCTGCCCTACCCAGCCACCCTAGAAGCTGCCCTACCCAGCCTCAAGGTTACTAATAAATTTGAAATAAATTGATTAAAAAGTATAAAAAGTGATCTCTCAATTGAGATTAATATTTTCATTTGATTTAAGTTTTAGTGGTTAACTTTAGACTTTATTTTTTAGCTTCTGATATAAATTTAATATGAAAATTAAGTCACAAGTGCAATCATCGTACAACTGAAAATTGTCCTTCTGATGAATTTTAATATTAAGTTTTAGCTGAGGAGATGTCACTTGCTCTCCTGGCTGTTTAGATTATATGTTAGGAGATGGAAATTGTGATGAAGAGTGTAATAATTGAGATTGCGACTTAGATAATCACGACTGTGGTCAATGTGCTTCTGGATGTTTTCCAACTATGCTTGGAAATGGAGTCTGTGACTCGAAATGCAATAATGAGGATTGCTTGTATGACTATAATGATTGTCAGTGTTCAGATAATTGCTTGTGAACTGAATATGGCATCTGCAAGCCAGAGTGTTTAGTAGCAAGTTGCAATTATGATAAAATAGCCCAATACCCAAATTCATGATGCCAAAATACTTCTTTAGCTATTTTTTCTTCCTATCAACAAATTATTCGTTATAATTTTTCCTACGTCGTTCATATCGAAGATTGCTATGCAGCTTCAAATTACAATTGCACACTGGAAAAAGCCTTATCTTTTTCAGATTGCTATGAAGAATGCAATATTTTTGAATGTAACTATGCAAATGGGAATTGCGAAATCCCTTTTATTAATGATTGCGAGCGATCCTATAATAATTCATATGGCTGCTTTTCTTGCGAAAGTTATGGCAACACTATTATTAATGCCTTGAAAGAGAGAGGCTGTGTACGACTAAAAGATTATTCTTATTATTGAATACTTCCAAACAATGCTTATTCTAAAGATCCTTTGATTGATACTTCTGTAGCTAAAAATCCTCACGTTTATTTTGTAAGTGCTAACGTTGCTGAAGATGAAGGATATGGTCTTTATTCTTATCCTTATCACTTTTTTGGAATTTCTAAAATCTATCATGCTTATGCTGTTGTTTACTTATTAGAAGATGGAAATTACTTTTTGTACACACAATCATTATGGTTTGGGTATCTTGAAAGTACAGATGCTAGATATGCCGATATTTTTTTAGATAACTTTCAGCAAAAGCATATAAAAATAACAACTCTTAATAATTCAAAGATAATTATAAAAACAAAAAAGGATAATTATTATGAAAAAGCTATATTTTGATTTTCATTGAAAAATGTGCTGAATTTGGAAATAAATAATATCATTTTTGATTGGTCTAACACTCTTTCATCTTGCAATGATGAAATTTATTGTGATTACTGCCCATTCACTACTTATGATCAAAATACACGCCTTACATATAATGACAGAGGGGAAATTATATCTAATTTTCTATCTACAGCTTGGTGCAAGGAAAATCAAAATATTAACTTTTTTGAAGTTAGACAAAGCAATTTGGTGCTGAATAATGTAGATTTTACGAATTTTAGGAACAATTTTAACTCGCTAATATATGTGATAAATGGAAATGTAACACTAAATAACGTCACTTTTGATAATGTAAAGCTATATGATGGAAATAACTCAGCAGTTTTTATTTGAGATAGCGTCAATAATGAGCAATATGACTCTGGTAATTTGAAATTTGAAAATGGAATTGTTAGCAGACTTAATAATGGCTATGAATTTAAAGATGCAATTAATACTATGGGCTTTTTACATGCGGCTAATATTACTTCAGCTGTTTTTAGAAACGTGGAATTTATAAATAATTTAGTTTTAAAACAATCTTTGACGAAGATAAGCAACTCTTCATTGATATCGTTGAATTTATTTCAAGAACTTTTAATTGATTCGTGCACCTTTGCATATAATTACTGCGACTTGGGAATAATTTATATAGAGCAAAGAGACTATTATCATCAAACAAAAGTTGACAGCTTAGGGGAAATTATTTATTCAAAACTTAATCACATTTACATTAAGAATTCCAATTTTACATCAAATTATGGAAAAACTGCTGGCATTTTATATGCAATTTATAACGATGAAATTCAAAATTGATTTATTGAAAACTCCACTTTTACTATGAACGGTATAGAAAATGGAACGCTCATTCACCTTGAAAGCCATAGCTTAAATATAAATTACCTGGCTGATTCACTGTTGGATGTCAAGATGCCTGATGGGAATACTATTACAGCAAAATATTTAGCTAAGTGAGGAAAAGTCAAAAGTTCAAATTTTACTAAAAATTATTCTTGCAGAAATGGTGTGTTAGAACTAGTTAAAATGATAAATATTGAGATAAAGGAAGTCTATATGGATTTAAATGGTATATCAACTGATGAAGCAATGAATATCAATTCTCTACTAATAAATCATTATATTGAAGATTCTAATCTCTATCCTAAACTTGCTGCAATAAATCCTATAGATTTAAATTGCATGGCATTATCTTCAATTTCAGACTCAATAAATTTCAAAATGGAATCAACTCAAATTCAAAATAATTATTGTCAAAATTATTCTCCAAATTTTATTATTTCTAAATCTGAAAACTTTACAATTGACAATTCTTATTTTTTTGATAACAGTGGTTCAGGTATCGATGGTGTATGTATAAGCATAATTGATAATTCTTCGATAATTATCAAAAATTCTGAATTTTTTTCAAATAAAAATAATCATCCTGGGAGTCCAGGACCAATTAGTAGCTCATCCAATTTATTGATACAAAATTGCACATTTTCGAATAATATAGGCTCAGGGACTTTATATTTCACCGGGGCAGCTCTGAATATAACTTCTTCTTATTTTGATTCAAACAATTCTCCAAATTCACAAGGAGGCGGAATATACTTTTTAATGGCTTCCGAAAATTATGAGTTTTTTTCACTTTGTATTTCAAGAACCACCTTTATTAACAATTACTCTTATCTTGATGGAGGAGGTATTTTTTTCCATAAAAGCAGTTTTTTGAAATCTGTTTTATCTTTATCATTTATTGATACACATTTTTTAAAAAACCGGGCTCGAAGTGGTTCTGGTGTCTATATTGATAGCAATATTCCGATTTCTATAGATTCATCAATAAAAAATTGTAAATTTATAGAAAATCAATCAAGATCTTCAGCAGCCTTTATCGCCTTTTATGCCTATGGAGTGCTTACTTTTGATGAATGCTATTTTATTGGAAATACTGGAACTTTTAGTTCAGCTCTAAGTATAAATATTGGAGAAAATAGCAATGAAAGACTTTCAAAAATGATAATAAACAGCAATATTTTTCAGTTTAATTCAGGAAATGCAATTATATCTCTTGAAAATTCAAGTATAAATTCAACTTTAGAAATAAATGAAGCTTTAGTTGAATATAACACAGGATCAGTATATTCCCTTGATAATGATTACCTTTTTGATAAAAATTCGAAAATTCAGCACAATTATTCTCCTAGCTCTGGTGGGGCATTAAATATAAAAAATTCAGCCATATTTTACTCAGAAGGCTCAACCTATTTGAATAACAGTAGCAAACTTAATGGCGGTGTCGCTTCGCTTAGTTTGGAATCTCAGTTTTTTTGCTACTCCTGTGTTTTTACAATAAATTATGCCGGATCTTCAGGTGGTGTTATATACGCAGACTCAGATGCGCAATTTTTTATTATTGACTCCCTATTATCTAAAAATTCCTGTCAAAAATCTGGATCTGTTATATTTATGGTTAGTACTTCATCCAATTCAGTAATAAATGGCTCTGAAATAACTGAAAATTATTCATACAATGAGGCCACCATATCTCTATCTTCATCTCAGCTACTTATTTCTTCAGTAAAAGTTAATAAAAATTCAGCAGGAAAAAATCCAAGCATAGAGCTAGAAGGTTCACTTATCACAATTATTAATACCATATTTTCTAATCAAAGTGGAGAGCAAGGATGTTTTCTTCTTTTAGGCACAAGTTCTGCAAAAATAGAACGCTCTGAATTTTTGGAGGGATATTCAGAAATATCCGGAGTTGCTATACGTGCAACTTCTAGCATTTTAGATATTTCATCTTCCAAATTTTCAGGGCTGTATACAAATACTTCTGGAGCAGCAATTTATTTATATGATAATAGTGCTATTTCTGTGAAAAGCTCAAAATTCATAAATACAAATAGTTCCTTTGATGCATCTTCAAGTACAATTTTTATAGAAAATAGTTTATTTAGAAATTATTCTAATTCTGCTATTTCAGCAGTAAATTCAGACTTAGAAATCTCCAACTCAGAATTTTCTTATGGTTTTGGAGCAAATGGAGGTGCTATTTATTGTTCAGCCTGTTCTAACATTTCTGTAAGTTCTTCTTTTTTTACTAATAATTATGCTGATAATGGAGGAGCAATTTATATTGAAAACAATGTTGATCATTCTGAGTCTTATCAGTTCATTATTGCTTCGTCTTCATTTATTTCAAATTCAGCTGGAAATGGTGGTGCAATTTGAACAGATAATGCTAATTTAAAAATCAATGATTCCACTTTTATTGGAAACCATGCAGAAGCTATTCAAACTGAAAGTTTGCAAGACCTCATAGATGGAATAGGAGGAGCGATAAAAATAGGCTGCCAAAAGTCAATTTCAGTTTGCCGTTTTGGTTTATCATCAAATAAATTCAGCAATAACAGTGCAACTTATAATGGTGGGGCCATTAGTTGAGATAACTCAAAGCCTGTATTAGATAACAATATTTTCGAAAATAACTCAGCGCAATATGGAAACGATATTGCCTCATTTCCTACTATGATTATTTTTTTTAATAGCATAGCTGGGGAAAATTCTGATGTGCAAGTCATCTCTGACAGCTACTCTGATTTGACATTAAATAATATTGGGTCGGGACAGGATAATAACCCATCACTTGTCTTTGCACTAGTAGACGATCTTTATCAAATAGTAACTACAGATATTAACAGTCAGGCTCAATTGCAAGCTATAAGTGATAGTACAATTATTTCAGGTATTGCAATTGTTGAGGCAAACAATGGGATCTTTAATTTTGAAGGCTATATAATTGCAGCAAAGCCAGGGTCATCAACTCAAATTATGATAATATCCCAAGATATTGATACATCAAAAAGTAATACTTCATCCATTTCGTTATCAATGTCACAAGGGTTCATAATAAATACAAATTTTAGATTATGCGAAGTTGGAGAAGCAACAATAGGCTTTAGTTGTGAAGCTTGCCCAGAATTCTATTACAACATTGATGCTGAAGATTCTAGGTGCCTAGAGTGTCCTTCTAAGGCTATTTGCTATGGAAATTATACAATGGTTCCAAAGTCTGATTACTGGAGAGATAATAAATTTACTGATGTTTTTTGGAAATGTCCATATCCACCTGCATGCTTAGGTTCTCCAGACCTTTCTAATATATCTTTTACTGGAATTTGCAAAAAAGGATATGAAAGCAATATGTGCCAATCATGTGAAAAGGGCTATTCAAGATTATATAAAAACGAGTGTCAGCCTTGTCTTGATACAGCAAGTAATGTTTTCAGGTGGCTTGGAATTTTTATGCTATTAATTTTCATTTCAGTCGCCATCATAAAATCTGCAAGAAATTTAGCATTAAAGTCAGAGTCTTTTTCATCAATATATATAAAAATATTTTGGAATTATTTGCAAACCATGATTATTATTGCAACATTTAATTTAAATTGGCCATATGAATTAGCTAACCTACTATATATTCAAACCTGCATTGATTATATTGGGGCTCAGCTGTTTTCATTTGACTGTTTTTTGCAATCATCTGAGACAAAGTACAATGTTTATTATGATAAAATTTTAATCACAAGTGTTACTCCATTTTTCATGGTTATCTCCTCACTCGTAATATGGACAATTATTTATTTAATAAAAAGGAAAAATCTAAGAGAAATCAAGAATGACTATATATCAGCATGCGTTATCTTGATATTTTTAATTCATCCAAGTATTATAAATACCATGTTTAATATTTACAGCTGCAAACAAATAAACTATGGAGAGTTCTGACTTAATGTTGACCTCGGCATTCGATGCTGAGATCGTGATCACTTATTTTATGCGTTTACAATAGCCTTTCCAACTATCATAATATGACTTATTGCAGTTCCTGCACTTTGTATGATAAATTTGATAAAAAATAAGAATTCATTAGATAAAATATGAATCAAGCTTCGATATGGATTTTTAATTAACGGGTACAACTTAAAGTATTATTATTGGGAGTTTGTAGTTTTATACTACAAAATAATTTTAATAGCTTGTTCAGCCTTTTTGTCAAACATATCTATAAATGTGCAAGCTCTTACAGTAGCCATTTTATTAGCCTTATTTCTTCGTATACAAGCTAAATATATTCCTTTTACTGAATTAGCTTTTAATAAAGCAGAAACTTTCTCAAGGATAATTTCTCTTATAACTATTTTGGCTGGCCTTTTCTTTTTAGTAGATCATTTAGATTACATACCTGCTTTATTGCTTCTTTTAGCTGTACTGTTTTCAAATGCTCTTTTTATAATCTATATAACATGAATGCTTTTATCACAATTTTCATTATTCAAAAAATTGGTTTCAATTATCATTAGAATTTTGTATTTAGATCGTAAAGCAGCATACATAATAGAAGATGTGGATTCAAAAGCAAGTTTCAAAATTGATAGTTATCAAAGCATGAATTTAGCTGATTTCGCAGGAATTAAAGAAATCAACTCTCTAGAACAAGATCCTTGTCCATCAGAACAGAGCGTTATAAGTAAAAACTAACTTTATTTAATTCATATATCTTAAATCATAATTAAATATATGTTGAAACTAGCCTTAAGCACTTATTAAAATATGCCGTTTGGGTTATTTATAGCTCAAAAATTGATAGCAATTCTATTAAAGCTAATTAGCTATGTTCAGAGCCTTAACTCTTGAGACGAAGAAGACAGCAGCAGAATAATTGCCTGGATGATCCCTAGGCTATTAGCAAGCCATCGAGAGTGATACTGGGCATCGCATCCTAGGCTGTATACTTCATTTATGAAAAGAAGTTGAAATCTGTTTTCAAGTTTTCTGACTGTAAACCAGGAGGACATGCTACAAAAGCTCGAGCAAGTGGACGTTTAAGAAGATGGAACTTAAAAATCGGTGAAATTATAGACTGAGCGAACTTTTCGTTAGGCGGCAAGGTTGAGTCCATGAGTTTACCCATAATGCACTTGATAAGCTACTATTACCCCAGTGGTATTTAACGCAGCAGAGATAAATATCAAAACTTCCTTTTAACTCCGAAGTGATGAAATCATGAAGTCGACATAAGACTACCAATCCAGAGCTTCCAAAATGGACAGAGATTCCTCACAGTCCGGCTTGCCTCGCTTTTAGCTTGACCAGAACCTTTTTTGTTTATACGCACAAAAGATATCCGATCAGGCCAGCACATTTTGGTTGAGCTAAGGGCCTTAAAATCTGTCAAGTTCTTCAAGAATCATATAATCTATCATAACATTAAGTTGATCCCAGCTTAAAACAGCCTTGAGAGATTGACTTTTCATGCCACCATTTAATATTTATTAAACTGTTCAACCACTTCTGTAATTGTTGTTGATTTCTTCATACTCTATCTTGTCAAGTTACAGCGATCGCAGTCTAGCAAATAAACGACTGAGTATTTATAATTAATATTATGCACAGCATAAATAAGTGATCAAAAAAGAGAAAAATAAGTCATTCTCCACTTCCAGATTTAAGTTTGACATTGGGCATATGAATAAATATGAGGATTTTGGATGAAGAGGTATCTTCATAATGCACAACCACTTTAGATCTATCTGGAAAAATAGATAGGCTTGAACAAACTTGCCCCCTGCCTATGTATTTTTGATTCTTCAGAGTTAAAACGAATTTCAATTACTCCTAGAGCATGGCAAGCATCTTTTATGTATAGATCATTGAAGTTGAGGATGCAGCAGCTTTGGAAAGTAATGCTTCGATTCTCATGTTAAAGTTTAATGCTTTTACAACAGAACCCTTGTAATTTGAGGATTCATAATAATCTTTTAGATGAGCCACATATAACAAATTTTTGAAAATAATTTGCTGATAAGAAGAAAAATTGCTAGAGAGGTATTTGGCATTGGCTGTTTGAATATTGAGTTATGCCATCATAATTACAGTTTGCTACCATGCATCTGGCTTATACCTTGAGATACCCTATCGTCTGGTTGTATGAATGCTTTCTGAGGGAATTAGGAGTGCATATCAACTGTTATAGGCAAAATATCTCTATCATCATTTTAATTTTTCCTTATGAAAAATTATGCTCCAGAAGATTTATAAATTAAGGGGTTTTTTAAGAATTGGAATCAATTGAAAGAAATAGATAAGACGAAATCTTTTTCCTTTAAACTTTTAGGAAGTGGTTTAATTCAGAGATGGGTTAACTTTAAGAATAGATTAAGAAGCAATTATTAATAAACTCTACTCAAAGGTTAAAAATTTCAAATTTATTAACTCAACATAGCCAGGAGCAATAATCTCTTTTCCTGGAAAAACAATGCAAGGGCTTCTATCTGATTCCCACCTGTTGGCAAACAAATTTTGTATAAATAAGACATAGCAATTTTTGTAAAATTTTTCATAAACAACTTATAACTTTTTAACGCAAATTTAAATGTTAGTGCAAGCGTTATTTGCTAGAATTTGCGATTGCACCTTATATAATTGGCAAAATTAGTAGTATATAGATGTAATTGTTTCAGTGACTTATCAATATCTCTAAAATTTGGCTTTTTTCTAACTTTATTAGTTTCATTATTCGCCTTTTCCTTTGTACTTTTTCTATAAAGACTTCTTATATTTTTGCATCAGGTGGCACTTTTTTGGTTTAATTTGTCAAAAAGAATTTATAGTCTAAATTTTTCTATATTTTTTCTGTTATTTTTTTTTTTATAATTTTTGTTATTGTTTTTGAGTCACCAATAGTATTTTTTGCCATAGTCTTAAACATATGTTGAGTCTTTGCTTATGCAGTCTATTATTATATACTTTCAAAAAATTGGATAAAAAAAAATAATTAATAAATTATTGATGAATATGAAGAGGCAAACAAAATATATGCTAAAGTGCTAGATCGACCAAAAATGTTTTAGTTAAGCTAATCTTGAGAAAATCTCAACCTTATTAATTTATACTCAGTTAAATTGACACGTCCAAAAGCCGTGTGCGAACTGCAGGCAAGTAGAAAGCATTTGCGAAAAGAATAATACCTAGAGTACTTTAAGAGGCTTTTAAATCTTTCATAATGATAGTAAATATTAGTTATCGATAAAGCCGATGCAATTTGTGGATATTTTCTATTAGATCAATAATAAGCTTTTTTGGATAGTATAATCAATTATTTTTTGTGAAAATAATATTAGACTTGTTTGCCATTATATTAAGAGGATGAGAAAAGCTTAAAAATTAATACAGAAATTATTTACACAAAAAATTTTAAACTTAGTTCAAAGGAGATATGCTTCTCATAGATGAAAAAGGATCTAATTCTACTGAAACGCTTAAATCCTCCTCAAGCACTATTTCAATTTTTGTTTTGTCAGAAAGTATTGCTGTGCTCCCTATTTTTATGTTGTCTATTTGAACATCTTTGCAACTCTGATCGATCTCGTTTTTGTTAGTAGGAACAATCTCAGCTGTGTATTTTTTCTCACTTAAATAGAAAAATTTCCATACTTTTGTAATTATGCGGCCTATTATTGCAAATTGCAATAAAAATTTAGCTAAAATATAAGCGATAAATAAACTGTTGATAAATATTAAGATGACAAGTAAAATATATGTAGCAATAGTGCCCAAGCCGCTAGTTAAAAAGCAAAGGCCAGCTAGAATTGTTATCAAGGAAGCTAATCTTGAGAAAGTTTCGGCCTTATTAAAAAATATTTCATTGAAGGGTTCATTCTTTGAATGAAGATGAAGGAATAGTACTAAAAAAAGAGTTGCTGTAAGAGCTTGAATACTGGCTGAGATGTTTGATAGGAAAACTGAGCAGCCAATTAAAATTACTTTATAAAACAAAACAGCAAATTCCCAATAATAGAAGTTTACTCTATATCCATTGTAGAGGAATCCATATCTCTTTTTCATCCAAATTTCTCCTAAGTAACTCTTATTTTTAATCAAATTTATAAGGCAGAGCAAAGGTATTGTTACAATCCATATAGCTATTGTAGGCATGGCAAACAAAAATGCGTAAAAAATATGATCATGATTCCAACACCTGATTCCCAAATCTACATTAAGCCAATATTCTCCAGAATTAATTTCTTTACAGCTAAATGCATTAAACATGGTGTCAATAATACTTGGATGGATTAAAAACAGCAAAATCACAGATGTTGATATAAAATCGTCTTTCATTTCTTTTATGCATTTCTTTTTAATAGTATATACTAAAATTCAAAATATTAGATTAAGCAAACCTGCAATAAAGGGGGTTAGGCTTGCTATCAAAATCTTTATATAATAAATGCTGCTTTTAGAATGTGATGACTGTAAGAAGCAATCAAAAGAAAATAGTTGTCCTCCAATATAGTCCAGGGATGTCTGGATAAAGAAGAACTCGGTTATTTCAAAGGGCCAATTTAAATTATAAGTCGCAATAATGATAATTATCTGCAAATAATTTCAAAATATTTTTATGTAAATTGATAAGAAAGAATTTGGCTTATATCAAGAATTTCTTGTTGTCTTTAAAATGATTATTGTGACAAAAATCAATAATGCAGAAATTCCTAGCAATCTAAAAATATTAGTGATATTGTCAGGGCAAATTTGGCATTCATTTCTATATAATCTCGAATAACCAGTTTCGCACGAATGGCACATATTATTTTCATAGCCTTTATGACAAATCCCAGTTAAAGATAAATTTGAAACATCAGGAGAGCCCAAGCAAGCAGGAGGATAAGGGCATTTTCAAAAATTATCTGTGAACTTGCTATCTCTTCAGTACCCTGATTTTGGAACTATTGAAAAATTTCCATAGCAAATTGCATTTGATGGACACTCCAAACACTTAGAATTGTTGGCATCAATATTATAATAGCCTTTGGGACAAATCTCACAAGTAAGGCCAACTGTAGCCTCCCCCATTTCACATAAACGTAAATCAATTTGGATTGAGAAACTTGATGACATTTCCAGAATTTCGCTTGATTTGATAGATTTTTGTATATCTATTGCTGAAGAAATTACATCAATATAAGTAGAAGAGCCTGGCTTTGCAGAAATTACATAATTATCAAAATAATAAATTCCATCTTTGGCATAAACAAGTGTTGAGCCTGATATAACTGTGCTAGATATTTCTGTTTGTATCTGTGCTTGGCTTGTGGTGTCTGTTTTAACTATTTGATAAAGATCATCAACTAGCGCAAAAGCTAATAAAGGATTATTTTTTTGGCCTGATGCAACATTATTTAATACTAAAATACTTCTATCATTTGACATAGCTTTACTTTGTAGGTGTCTATCTCTATTATTTAGAAAAATCATCATTGTTGGAAAAGAAGCTATATCAGGCCCATAAATGGCTGAGTTATTTTCAAAATAATTATTATAAAAATATGGTTTAGAGTCATCCCAGCTTATTCCTCCACCGTTATAGGTTGCGCTATTATTCCTAAAAGAGTTTGAAGTTATATTGAAATAGCAATTAGAGTTTGAGCCTTTACAGCTTATTTTTAATGCACCTCCCACTCCGTCTTCAATATTTTGAAGATTATCTGGTTGCAATGCTTCAGCCTTATTTTCAATAAAAACTGATGACAAAATCTGCAAGTTAATGTTATTTGTTCAAATCGCTCCACCATTGCTAGCCACATTTGACTTAAAATTAGAAGAAGAAACGGTAATTTGGGACGTTTCTTGATGATCGGCTTCATTTGTAATATAAATTGCTCCTCCATACACTCCTAAATTGCCGAAAAACCAAGACTCATTAATTGAAATAATATTACATTGTGCACAATATATAGCCCCTCCATTTACTCCGAAACCATTAATAAATTTTGAACTTGAAATTTTTAGCTCGTCCATTTGATTTGAAAATACAGCTGTATTTATGTGATTCTTAAATAGTGAGTTTTCTATAAAAACAGAACTAGAATACGAGTCTATTGATGAGCTCGAATTCAAAAATTTTGATCCTTTAATAAAAAGATTGCTGCCTTCATAAATGTAAATTGATCCTCCTGAATCGTTAGAATAAAGATCAGAAAATTTAGAATAAGAAATTTCTACATTGCTAGAAGTTGCGTGTATTGCAGTACCTGAACTATTAGATCATCCTTCATGAAAAGCTGAGTTCGTTATATTTGCAAAGCTTGCGCTCATATAAATAAAGCATCCTTGGTTCCCATATTGGCTAAAAAATGTCGTATTAGAGATTATAGCACTTGAGTCGTCAATATACACACCTGGGCTTTTTCCAAAGGCAGAATTTTTGTAAATTCTTGACGAAGATATTAAAATCTGTGATGATAAAGTAAAAATTGCACCATCATTATAAGCAAAGTTTTCATATATATCACAATTCTCTATAGATGAAAAAACTAATGAGCTCGCCATAAATATGGCTGATCCTTTGGTTTTGCATGAATTTTTATTAAAGATCGAATCAAAGATGTAAAATTGAGCATCTGAGTCAGCATATATAGCACCTCCTGAGGAATAGGCATAACTCATGCTAAAGAAGCATGAAAAACAAATAAACTGGGATTTCAAACTGATAGATGCAACTCCACCATTATTCTTGCTGCTGCAATTTAAATAGCTTGTATTTTCAGATTTAAAAATTGCTGAATTTTTAAGACTTAATGCTCCACCAGAAATAGGAGATATATTATGCTGAATCCTTGTATTTTTTACAATTGCATAATCATAATCAAGTGAAAATATTGAGCCAATATTATATTCAAATACAGACTCATAAACTTCTAAAGTAGAGTTTATATTTGTATTATCCATAGAAATTGTTGTATTGCCAGAATTATACTGAAAAATACAAAAATTTAGAATAATTTTTGAGGAATAATCTTCAGTATTTTCACCAGTAGCTATATTAAATCCAGAGCTATAAATTCCTCTATTTTTTATAAAACTGCAGTTGTTAAAAATCAATATTCCATAAAGGTAGGAAACTAAAATAGTGCCTGAAAAGCTTGCTGTATTTTCTTGAAAAGTGCAATTAGTAACTGAAGAATCATAATTAAACTCTAAATTGTTGTCAATATAAATGCAAGAACCATCTATAGCTAGATTTCTAAAAAAGTCTGTATTATCTATTTGGAGGGTCAATCGTGAATCTAATGTAGTTATTTTTTCAATATAAATTGCTCCTCCATTAAAAGAGCAGGAATTGTTTGTGAAAATTGTGTTTGATAAAAAAATTATAGAAGAGTCTATATTTCCTGATGATATCAAGACAGAAATAGCTCCACCATTTGACTCAGGAGAACTGTTGGAGTCGAAATGAGAAGAAAAAATACTCAGATTTTGTCCTCCAAAATAAAATGTCCCAGCATTATTAGAGAATGTGGAATTTTGTATTAATAAATTATGATAGCTGCTTATAGCTCCAGGGCTGCCAGATTTATAGTTGATATTAGAATGAAATCCAGAATTTATAATTTCAGAATGTGTGTCTCCAAGAAATGCTAAACAAATACCATAGCTCCCTACTCCTTTATTGTCGTTAAAGTAGGTTGATTTTACTGTACTAGTTGTATTTGAAATAATAATACTAGGAGAAGAATACATACAATAATTTTTGTAAACATTTATTGACTCCATTTCGAAATTATTTGAGTCTGATACAATTGATAGAGATTTGCAATTCAAATCCTTAGGATTAGTTATATTGAATTTAGCATAAATTAAAGGATTTGCTATATAAAATTTCATAAATATTGAGTTTATATTTGCTGATTCAGATAAAAGTAAGCCATTTGAGTCTAATTTCAATTCATTTCATTTTAGATTAGCCATTTTTACAATTTCAATTAATCCAGCTCCTCCTGAATAATTTTTTGTAAAATTTGAATTTTGAAACTTAGTTCATTTAGCCAAATATTTTCCTTTTATGATACTTCCATCAGGTAAAGTTATATTTAATAAGCTATCTAATAAATAATTTTCATTTAAATGATTGCTCTCTATGTGTATTAAAGAGCCACTTTCAATACCGTTTTCAGTAAATGATGAATTCTCAATAAGAAAATTCTGACTTTCATGCTCATATAGAGCATAAAGAACTCCACTAATCCTTCCATAATTTGATGCGAAATTGGAATTAGAAATATGAACATTGCTAAGTTTAGAGCTAATAATAATCCCATCTTTGTCAAATTCTACTGGAAAGCTGTTAAATTGAGGCTGAATATATATTATTCCATAATCACACAAATTATACAAAAAGCTGCAGGAATCAATTCACAAAGCTTGAAATGAATTTAAAAAAATCAATGAAGCCAGATTTGACCTAGTTACTGACTGCTTAAGAACAGCATTGTTCTTAAACTCAACATTTCTAAAAACTATTGAATTAATACCAGTCGCATTTAAAAATCCCTTAGTATTAATAGGGTCATATAGCTCATATCCATTATTTAGTCTGCTTACCTTTCCATTTTCAAATTTAAAATTCCCGTAGCCATTCCCATTCCATCGAATAATCCAGGACTCATACTCATCATTAACCTTTATATTATCAAAAGTAATATCATAAAAAGTCACATTTGAATCATTTTTTACCAAGAAAAGAGAATTAAAGCCAGTTCTAAAATTTAAAAAACTCACATTTTTTAATAATAAATTGCTTGATGAGATTTTCATAAACATTTGTTCTTTATCATGTTTGCATCAGTCAGGTGTTAGAAAATCATGCAAAATTTCTCCTTTATCGTTATAATAAATATTCTCTTTTGATTCATATCTCACAAAAGGGTAATAATCGCAATAAGTATCATCATTACAAGTGCTAATAGTATTTTTTCAATCAAAAATTACATTACTTATCTCAATGCTTAAAGCATTTTCAAACCAAAAGCCAAAACCCCATTTATTGCTTCCATTTCAATCATTTATTACCCTTTGTAAAGTTATTCTTGAGCTATTCAGTGTGGTAAATTTAACATGTTTCCCTGCAAATGCAACGTCTTCATTTACATATATATTTTCATGTGACATGATCGACTTATATGCTGTTAAGTTGTAGCCATCGCAATCTAATAAATAGACAACTGAGTGTTTGTGTTTAATATTGTATAGAGCATAATAAAGAGATCGAAAAGGAGAAAAATAAGTCCCATCGCCGCTTTCAGGATTTGAGTTTGTATCTGGGCATACGAAATAAATGTGAGGATTTTTAGGTGAGGAGGTATCATTTAAAGGAAAAACTACATAAGATGTGTCTGGAAAAGGAGATGGGCTTGAATATAGTTGTGCTCTCCCACTGCATTCCCCATCTAATCAAGCAAGATATGGAGCGTTCATAGCATTAGTGCAAGATAAGCATCCTGTATGGTATTGATCTTTATAGCTGCGGATACAATAATTGATATAATCTTCTTGATGCCCATTTCCATAATTGCACTCAAGATAATCGCATTCTTCATATCAATTATTAAAATCAAAATTAAAAGCCTTTTCAAGTATGCATTCATAATCAGAAACTTTATAACAGTCTTCAAGATGAACCACATATGAAAAATTTTGACGAATAATTTGCTGATAAGAAGAAAAAATTGCCAAAGAAATATTTTTGCATTGATTATTTGGATATTGAGCTAAATTATCATAATTGCAGTTTGCTATCATGCATTCTGGCTTACATAATCCATAATCTTCCCATAAGCAACTTTCTGAGCATTGGCAGTCCTTATAATCATAAAGGCAATCTTCATTATTGCACTCAGGATCACATTTGCCATTTCCAAGCATTGTTGGAAAGCATCCATCAGCACATGCTCCACAATCATGATTATCAAGATCACAGTCTCAATTATCGCATTCTTTATCACATTTACCATCTCCTAGCATAGAATTCAGACATCCTGGAGCACAAGTGCAATCTCCTCAATCAAACCCACAGTTTTGAGTATTGCAAGAATCGTCACATATACCATTTCCAAGGATTTTTGGGTCACAGCTATTAAAATTAATGCAAGTCTCATAGCAGTCAGAGCCTTCTTTTATAGCTTGCCCCTCAAAATTAAGCAGGCTATCATAATTGCAGTATGGAGTCATGCATTGTGGATCACACTTGTGATTCCCTTTCTAAATTAAACTTACTTTTATGTCTGGACATTGTAGTTCACTGCATATTGAGTCTGTACCTTTAGACAGTCAAAGATATAATAAAATTATCATGTAATTCATTTATTTATAGTTCACTGCTATGCATCATTTGAAGCAAAGTAAAAACATATTTTTTTCTGTTAATAGAATATGCAAATTAAATTTAATTTCCACTTAAAATTCATGAAAATCAATATTTATCAAGACCTAAATGAATTAGTCTATTAGAAAATTGGCTTTTTCTGATATTATATAAATGATTTGTGCAAAACTTTGGTGATTACCAAAAATCAGTCTGTTATTGGCAATGTACATTAGGTGGGGCGGGTTGCATGCTTTTTATTTGATACCATTATCTCATGATTCATGCTATTCTCCAGTTTGCGGGTTCTATTTCGGATTATGTGACTATTGAGCTCCATCATGTATTTTAATATTTAGGCAATTATGCTACTTGATATCAATACTCTTGCGATCAAGACTGTAACTCAAATTCGTGCTTTATCGTCCTTGATTGTGTGAAGACTGCTCAACAACTTGGATGCAATTCTATCATATGAGGAGATGGACATGCAATAATGAATGTGATAACCCAGAATGCAAATTTGACAATTTTGAGTGCTTAAATTCCACTTGTGCTCCTAATTGAAATACTTGGATGGTTGACAATTCTATATGCGATGATTTAGTATTGATAGTCAGCAAAGTATAGAATTTATGTGAATTCTATAGTAATTAAAGAAATTGCCTCTGTTGATCAAGACCCTTGCCTTTCAGAGCACAGCAGATTAGCAATTGATAAAGACATTTAGAATCTAGACAACTCCAGAAACAAATTCTCTCGTTTAAAAAATATTAAAATTTATTCCACAATATATAGTTAAAAAAATCATATTAGTGCATAGAGTTCTTTTTGTAAAATAAAAAAATAATTTCTAATTTTGCAACTTTAATTTGTTATGCTCTATATAAATAAATTTAAAAATTTGTAGGCTTGTTAGATATCCCCTCACTCCTAAGAGAAGATAAAAATTAAATCTAATATTTACATAATATAAATTTATCAAGATAGATAAATTAGCTTATCATAAATTAACTTTTTCTATTATCTTATAAATGATTTATTTGTCATTATTCCTTATGACTCAAGCTTTTGGAATAGATATTGCATGCAATTTGCATGAATGTCCTCCACTGATTGTAATTTCTAAGCAGCAAGGTGATGGCAATTGTGACATACTTTGCATGAATCCTTACTGCAACTTTGACTCAGGCAATATTTTTAAAAACTTTAATGACTATCAAAAATCAGACTGTTATGAGCCGTGCGAATCGAGTGCCGATTGTTTCTTTTGACTTCCATTCCAGGGTTGTAATTTTACATGTTATGCTCCAATATGTGGGTTCTATTTCGGATTATGTGACTATTGTGCTTCTTCATGTATTTAATATTCAGGCGTAAATCATTTGGGAGGTCAATACTCTTGTGATCAAGAATGCAACTCAAATTCATGCTTTTTTCGCCCTTGATTATGTGAAGAGTGCTCAATATTTGGATGCAATTCTACCATATGAGGAGATGGGACATGCAATAAAGAATGCGATAACCCAGAATGCAAATTTGATAATTTTGACTGTTTAAATTCTACTTGTGCTCCTAATTGTAATACTTGGATGGTTAATAATACCATATGTGATGAAGCTTGCTATGTGGAGGAATGCAATTTTGATGGAAATGATTGCGATTGTGCTCCTGGGTGTTTTGATTCATTATTAAAAAATCAAATATGTGATCAAGCTTGTAATAATAAAGCTTGCAATTTTGATGAGGGATATTGTGGATATTGCGCAAGTGGCTGTTTTTTAGACACGCTCTGAAATGATGTATGTGACGAGGTTTGCAATAATTTTGACTGCCAATATGATAATTATGCATGTGCGTGCTCGAATGATTGCAAAGCTGAAGATTATGGAAACTGCAAGCCAGAATGCTTAGTAGCTGACTGCAAGTGAGATCAAATAAGCATTAATCCTGAAAAAAGATGCAAGAGCAGAGATTTATTTTTATATACACTTTATCAGCAATTTGAAATCTTAGATTTGAATAAACCGGTGGATTTTGAAATTTGCTCCTTAGAGTCTAACTATACTTGCACCTTAGAAATGTCTCTTAACGCTAGTGTATTCTACCCTGAATGCTATAGTAGAAAATGTAATTGAGCGTTATCTTGCTTAAATTGATCTTCAATTTGTATTCACTGCAATATTAATTCTTCGTGCTGATATAACAGTGATTTTAACTATCAAACGAGTATCGATATATTTGGAATTCACATAAACTATACAAACAATTATAAGGCTTCAGAATTTTATATATATCATGTAACTTCAACTCAAAAAAATTCTTCTCCATCTGGAGATGGAAGTTTTAACTCTCCTTTCGAAACACTTGAGTACGCTCTACAATCTATTGAAAATTTATCCAATAAAATTATTTTTTTGATTTTGGCAAATGATGGAAATTATATTTTGTGACATTCTAATTCATCTTTATCATTTAGAAGTTTAACGCTGACTACATATGATGAAAATCAAATAAAAATAAAGATCAATGGATGATTACTTGAGTCTTTCATAATCAATGGTCTAGTTAAATTTGAAAATGTAATTTTTGATGGCGGAGAGCAATATATTGCGTGTTCTGATCAGGAATACTGTGAATATTGTGCATATAGTACTTATAATGACACTGATAGATACTACTACAGTGATAGAAGTGAGCCTATTTCACAAAATTTGCCAATAAATTATTGCGAATCTGATCAAGCTACTGATATCAGTCTTTTTAATTTGCAAAATTCTAATTTAATTTTTAAAAATGTGGAAATAAAAAACTTGAGATTTAATTATGATTCAATTGTAGCTGGCTCTGGATCATTAAAACTATTTTATGTTAATTTTGATAATATTAGGTTAAAAGGCCAGGAAACAAATGCAGTCATAAAAAGTACAGGATTAGATATTTTTTACTTTCACGGCTTTGTGAAAAGGTTAAACAATGGATACGAGCTTGGTGACTCCTTTGATTTTAGAGGGTTTTTATATTCTGAAAATTCACAATCCATTGTTATAAAAGATGTGGACTTTAAATACAATTTAGTCTATCTTAAAGAGCGAAGCTCTCTATCAAGTGCTTCATTAATATATATCAGCAAAATGCAAAATGTTGAAATAGAAAACTGCACTTTTATGTATAATTATTTCCAAACAGGTCTATTTTATACAGAAATTGATATTACAAGCTATGGGACTAGCCGTAATGAGTCTTCCTTTTTATCTTATTTAAAGCTTATACATGTAGATATTCATGACGCAAGCTTTATATCAAATTATGGAAATCAAGGATTAATCCATATCGAATTTTTAGGGAAGCTTTTAAATATTTATTTGCATAATTTGACATTCGAATCAAATGGTGTAGAAAGTGACTCCTTAATATTTATTAGTAATTCGAAAATATTAGATGAATATAAAACTCAAACAACGAGCAGTATATTAATGCCAAATTCTAACATATTTACGGTACATTTATTACCAAGATGATGTAAAATGATTAATATTACTTTTAAAAACAACCATGCTCAAGCCATGATAACTACAAATAATTTAGTAAATTTTGATTTGAAAGATTTGGTCATTGATTCTAATGGATCTTCTGGGGAAGATAAAAACATTAATAGCTTACTCCTAGATTATTTTATTGAAAATCGAGATATTGAAAATTTATATATAAGCAAGAGAATAAAAAATGCAAGCACAATTGACTGCAATTATATGGTGTCTTTATCAGCCACATATAACTTGGATATTATTCCTTTAACCTTTGCTAATAATACGTGCAGACATTCTTCACCAACTTATATTATTTATAACTCAGATATTCTTAATCTATCGTCACTTAATTGTATAGGGAATACAGGAAATGGACCTTTGCCAGCATGCTTTTATTTTGCAGGACATTATGATAGAAATATAATAAATTCAACATTTATAGGAAATAAAAATTACTACATATCTGGTAATGGAGTAATCAAAATAGAAAGTGAAAATAATTTGTATATCACAAATAGCACATTTATAGATAATTCGGCTAACTCTGCACCTACAATTTATTTCTCAGGTAAAAATATTTATGTTGATTCCTCTAAATTTGAATCAAATGAATCAAAACAAGGGAATGGTGGCGCAATTTATTTTGTTTTAGCCTCTGCAAATGACAAAGGATCAATTATTATTACATCAAGTAGTTTTAAAAATAATTCAGCTCAAATAAATGGTGGAGGAGTCTATATAGAAACAAAATCAACAGCGCCTTTGGGGATTGATTTAATCATCTCTCAAACAAATTTTACAGAAAATTATGCAGACTATGGATCAGCTTTGTATTTAGACCACTCTGTTTCTTTATCTCAAGGCTCAACAATAATTTCTTCAAAATTCAAAGAAAATTCCTCTCACACCTCAGGAGCTATTGCTTTATATTATTATGGCGGAATTTTATCATTTAAATCATGTGAATTTATTGAGAATTCTTCTAACTTTGGAGCAGTTTTTCATATTGATATAACTGATGATAACACTGAGCTTCGTTCAAAAGCAATAATTGAGCTATCTACCTTCAGGAATAACACTGGTGGCTCTATTATAAATGTAGACAACCAGAACAGAAATTCAACAGTTGTCACAGAACATTGTTTATTTGAATACAATCATGGTATTATTGCTTCTTTAAATTTTGATTATTTTTCTGATCGCGGATCAATATTTCAATATAATTTTGCTAATTTTGGATCTTGCTTTTTCCTTCAGAACTCAGCCATTCTATATGCTAATTCGCAATTTTTAAATAATACAAGTGAAAAATATGGAGGAGTTATAGCAATTACCTTTAAATCAGTTTTTCACTGTGATAACTGCACTTTTATACAAAATAAAGCTGCGAATGGCAAAGGAGGGGTATTAGATTCTGAGCAAGAATCACAATTTTTCATATCAAATTCAAGATTCTCACAAAATTCATGCGGAAAAGATGGATCTACTATTTCTGTATTTAACTGTAATGCAACAACTTCATATATTGAGATGACACAATTTATAAATAACCATGCTGAAGGCTCTGGATTAATTACCTTGGTTAGTTCTAAAATCTCGCTATTGTCATTAACTATTAATGGAAATTCTGCAAAGGGGTATGCTTCTGGAATCAAATTAACATTTTCTATAGCAGATATCAGTAATTTAACCTTTGAAAACCAGCAAAGTATTTATGGAAGCTTCATATATTTATTTTCCCAGAGTATCATAAACATTCAAAATACGACATTTTATAAAGGTAGTACTTCTGAGGGTGGAGGGGCGATCTACTTAAGCTCTAGCACACTCTTAATAAATTCTTCAGAGTTTAATCAGTTGTCTTCTTCTAAAGGAGGTGCGATTTATGCTACTTTTGAAAGCACAGTAAATATCAATAACTCTGAATTTTATGATATAAATGGTGCTTCAGCAGGAGGGATCATAAATGCTGATCAGTCAGCTCTGTCAATTGAAAATTCAGTTTTTACAAAGTTTACTTTATCAGGGATATATGGGATAGAACTAAAAAATTTAGAAATCATAAATTCAACATTTATGAGTGGCATTGGAATTAATGGCGGAGCAGTATATTGCGATTCATGCAGTGTAATTAATATTGACTCGAGCGTTTTTACTAGTAATAGCGCATCTTTAAATGGAGGTGCACTATTTTTTACAACGAGTAATGAAATAAGGGAACCTTATAACATTTCTGAGTGTATATTTGATGCTAATACTGCTCAAAACGGAGGTGCAATCTGGATAAGCAGCGTAGGAATAAATATTCATTTATCTAATTTTGAGAAAAATAAAGCAATACTACAAAAAAATAACAAAGCAGAATACGGAAGTGGTGGAGGAATTCGAATGTCTTGTTCTGGCACAATAATGTGCAATTTTATTATAAAGAATACTAGTTTTACTGAAAATGTTGCGACATTTAATGGAGGAGCCATTAGCTGAGATGACAGAATGCCTAAACTATTTAATAATTATTACAAAAACAATATTGCTCTGTATGGACAGAGCATTGCTTCTTTTCCAATTAAGCTAATGCAAGCAAATAAAGACGGAAGCTTAATTGACTATAAAAGAAGAAATTTAGATACTCCAATATCAGACTTCAATATAACTGAAGTAGCATCTGGACAAGCTATAAAAGTTCCCTTACTAATTGCTTTAGTTGACGATATGAATAATATTGTAAGAACCGATAATTCAAGTGAAGCTAGCCTGCTAGCCGTTAACTCATCAACCCAACTGTCAGGAATTATCAAAGTTACTGCTCTAAAAGGAATTTTTAATTTTTCTGAATTCATTATATCAGAAGAACCTGGATCTTCTATACAAATAATGGTCACTTCTTCAGCAATTGATATAGACAAAATTAAAAAATCAGGGGAGCCTTTTTGTAGTCAAAATTTGGTTTTGGATATAGAAATAAGGGAATGCAAAATAGGAGAAGTAAAGTCAGGGAAAAACTGTGAGGTTTGTTCTGAAGGATTTTATAGTCTAAATCCAAATTTAATTTCATGCCAAGCTTGTCCATATAATGCAATATGCTATGGAAATTATACAATGATTCCAAAGCCTGAATATTGAAGAGACAATATTTATACAGATAAATTTTGAAAATGCCCATATCCTCAAGCTTGCCTGGGTTCACCTGATATAAATAATCTTTCCTATACAGGAGAATGCGGGATGCCATATAAAGGCAACAAATGCCAATCCTGTAAAATTGGATATTCGCATACATCCAGTAATAAATGTAAAGAATGTCCTAATACTAAAAACAATATTTTGATATTATTAGGAATTATGATTTTACTCTTTACATTATCATTTATAATGGTAAAAACAACAAGAAAATCTGCTTTTAAATCAAAATCGCGAGTATCAATCTATATAAAAATATTTTTGAATTATACTCAAACAGTTATTTTAGCCTCGAGCTTCAAACTGAATTGATCATCAGAAGTTTTGGCACTGTTCGAAATCCAAAATAACTCTGACTACGTTTATCAACAAATTTATTCATTTCAATGTTTCTTTAAATATGAAGACTCCATAAGTTTGATTTATTTTAGGACTCTTACAATTATTGCTTTTATTCCCTTTTTGATGTCAATTTTATCTTTCCTCTTTTGGTATATTATTAAGCTAGTCAAATCCTCATACAAAACTTTTTGGGATGACTTTATTTCAACATGCATTATTTTATTATTTTTAATTCACCCAAGCATTGTGAAAAAAATGTTTGCATCGATGAACTGCACAGAAATTAATTCTGGCCAATATTGACTTGAAGAAGATCTTGACATAAGGTGCTGAAATTATGATCATATATTTTATATGTTGACCATTTCTTTGCCCAGTATCATTTTATGGGGTATTATTTTGCCTACTATTTGTTTGATAAATATTATCAAAAACAGAAAAAAACTTGACAATATAGATGTCCGCCTTACTTATGGATTTCTTTTCAATGGATTCAAGACCGAATATTTTTATTGAGAATTTATTATTCTTTATACCAAAATCATTTTGATTTGCTGCTCAGTATTTTTAACAAAAATTTCTTTAAAACTTCAAGCACTAATAGTGGCTATTATTTACTCAATTTATTTTCGTTTACAATACTCAAATAATCCTTATAAAGAGTATATATTAAATCAAATGGATCTGCGCTCAAAATTAGTTTGTGTTATTACCATATACAGTGGACTTTATTATTTAATGGGCTCATTAAGTGATGGAACAAACGTTTTTTTCTATGTCGTTATTGTTATAGCAAATCTTTATTTTTTAATTTACTGGGCATTTCACTTTCTTAAATCAATTTGAGCTGTACTTAAAAAAAATATTAGCAGATGGCGAAATAAAAATAAGGTTAAAAGTGAAATTGAAGAGGAGAACCCAAGTAAAAATTATTTAGATGGCCAAAACTTGAAGAATATAAACTCTTCTATTGCATCGAGTGATGTTTTATTAATTGAAAATTTAAGCAAAGATTGCAACTATCAGGAAACAGCAAAACAAGCTGAAGACAGTTAAAAATAAACTTAAAATTATAAATAGAAGAATTAATGAATTATTGCTATAAAATTTGAAAGCCAGCTTTCAGATATTTTAACTCAAGTTTTTAGTTATAAAAGAATTTATTGATTTTTTCATTGATTATAACCTTATTTTTATTTTTCGATTTCTTTAAATTCTCTACTTCAACTTTAAGAACTTCAATCAGCTAGCAATAAATTTCCCATAATAATCAGACAAGAGAAAAACAGGCTAATTTGTCATTTAAATAAATAGCCCTGCCTTAAAGAAATAAAGTAAATAAATGTAATTATTCTTATTATTTCTGCTTAACTTCTTCAGAATCATTTTTAATCTCTTCACTCTGATAGTGTTCATTCTTATATAGACTCAAAGCTTGGCTTTCGCTTAAAAAATTCTCATTAGACGCAATCGAGACATTGATTCTTTTGCTAAAAATGTTTTCTAAGTCTTCTCTGCTTTCATTCTTTAAATTACTATCTTTAAGTTGATCATTTGCCTTACTTTTACTTTTCCAATCAATTATTCGTTGATTTATTTTCATCAAAATTGATTTTAAAAGGTTCCATACCCAATAAATTAAAAAATAAAAATTGGTGAAAACGATCAGCATAAAAAGAAAATAGCTTGCTACGTTACCAAGAGGGCCCATTATATAAAAAAGCCCACAGTAGATGGTTACTACGCAGACAGCCTTAGCTCTTATTTCCATTTGATTTAAATTGGATTCATTATAAGGACTATTCACATATTGCAAATGCAGATAAATTGTGTATAAAATAGCTACAATAAGGGCTTGCAATTTAATTGAAATTCTTGTTAGAAATACTGAGCAGCTGATAAGAATAATTTTGCTATATAAAATAATAAATTCCCAATAAAAGTGCTTTATTTTATATCCATTGAAGAGAAATCCATACCGAAGGCGAACGCTTATACTGTCAAGCTGATTTTTATTTCTTATAAGGCTCACCAAGCAAATTTTAGGCAAAATAATTCCCCATAAAATAATGGACGGCAATGAAATTGTGAAGACATAAAAAAGATGACTATTATTTCAGCAACGAACATCAAGGTCTATTTCCAGTCAATATTCCCCTTGGTTTATTTCTGTGCAATTCATTGACGCAAACATAGTTTGCACTATATTTGAATGAATCAAGAACAATAAAATGATGCATGTTGATATAAAATCGTCTCAGAAAGTTTCATAGGTCTTTTTAAACTTTTTAAATGTCATCCAAAATAATAGTGATAAAATTATCATAAGAACTGGCATTAAAGCTGTAACAATAAGAGTTCTGAAATAGACCAAGTCTTGCGATGTCTCATTTTGAAACAGGCAATGGAGCGAGTATATTTGCTGATGAATATAGTCAGATTTCAGCTGAATAGTAAAAAGCTCTAAAAGTTCGTCTGGCCAGTTGAGTTTAAATGTTGAAGCCAAAATAGCCATTTGAATATAGTTTAAAAATATTTTTATATGAATTGAAAGGTGCGATTTAGGCTTAAAAGCAGACTGTCTGGTCGCTTTTACAATGAGAAATGAAACTATAATAAGCGCTAAAGTGATTCCTGATATCATCCAAATATTGTTCGTTTTATCTGGGCACTTATCGCACTTGTTTTCTACAGTATGTACATATCCAGTTTGGCATGATTGGCATTTATTGCCTTTATAAACCTTCCCGCATTCTCCTGTTAAGGAAATGTTACTTTTATCAGGAGAGCCAAGGCAAGCTGCAGGATGAGGGCACTTCCAAAACTTATCTGTATACATGTTATCTCTCCAATAGCCAGGTTTAGGCACAATAGTATAATTTCCATAGCATTCAGCTACATCAGGGCAAGATAAGCATGAAATTAAGTTGGGATTTAGGCTATAAAATCCTACTGGGCACACATCACAGTTTTTTCCAGATTTGACTTCTCCTACTTTGCATTCTCGGATTTTTACATCAAAAGTTATATTTTTGCTAAAAACTGTTTCTCCTGATTTTTTTATTTTATTTGTATCAATTGCGGATGATGTGACTATAATTTGAATTTCAGACCTTGGCTCTTCCGAAATAACAAAATCAGAAAAATTGAAAATTCCTCGGCTAGCCTTAACTTTGACTTTTCCAGAAATTTGAGTAGTTAAATTAATTGATTTTAGCTCTGCTTCACTTCGATTGTCAGTTCGTATAATATTATTCATATTGTCCACTAGGGCTACTAGTAATTTATTTTTAACAGTCTGCCCAGGAGCTATTCCAGTCAAGCTCGAATTTGATACAAAATCAGCTATTTTTTTATTTTTATAGCCTTCCAAAGACCCATCCATATTAACTTGCATTAACTTGACAGGATATGAAGCTATGTTTTCTCCATACTCAGCGACATTATTTTCATATAAATTATTTATAAACTCAGGTAAGTTATCATCCCAGCTAACAGCTCCACCATTAAATTTTGCAGTATTTTCAGTAAAATAGCATGATTGGATTTTAAATTTGCATGATTGGAAATTTTGACAACTAATCCTGATTCCTCCTCCGATTCCATATTCTCCTTTATCTTGCTTTGAAATAGCTCTATTTTGTTCAAAATCAGATAAGGATATTTTCAAGTTCATACCGTCTGAATTTATGGCTCCTCCGCTTTGGGCACTATTGTTAATAAACTTGCATGCTGAAATATTATGGATTGTATTTATTTCACCACTAGAAGTCAAAAATAAAGCGCCACCATATAAATCAACGCTATTATTATCAAATGTGCACAATTTAATGTTAATATTGCTGCACGATTCACAGTATATTGCACCTCCATTATACCCAAAACCATCCCTAAACTCTGAATTCGTTATATTTAACATTTTTAGCTGTTTTCCATATATTCCTGTCATATAAAATTTGTCAAATCTTGAATCTTCTATACTTAATGAAGCTTGGTTAGCATTGATAATCCCTCCTATTACTGAACTTTTAAGATCAGAAAATTCAGAATTTTTTATGGTAATTGCGCTTTCAAATGCAGAATAAATAGCACCCCCTTTCTGGGATGATAAGCCAGTGAAAACAGAGGAGTCTATCAATATAAAACTTTCACTCGAGTAAATTGCTCCACCACTTTCTTCTGAATTTCCACTATAAAATGTAGTATTTTTTATTTCTACATCACTGCCTGCAAGAGCATAAATGAAGCTACCTGAGGCGCTTGATTGATTTGCGAACATGGAATTAGAAATTTTGGCTATTGAATAAGTTAATTTTATTCCTGATGCATATCCTTCATTTGAATTGTTATCAATGGTAGATGACAATATTGAGACTATTGAACTTATGAATGCAATTACACCAGAGCCTAATGCATGGTTTCTTAAAAAAATAGAGCTATCTATAGAAGAGGCTGTAGAGTTGCAATTAAATGCAAAAATTGCTGATCCATCATTTCCTGATGAATTTTCAATGAAGCTTGAATTTGATAAAAAAAATTGAGAATCTTGCTCCGCTATTAATACGCCTCCTTTTCCTTTTTTGACTCAATTTCCGATAAATATACAATTATCGCAGAAAAAAACCGATTTAAAACTCATTGCCACTGCTCCTCCATATTCATCACTAGTGTTGTTTAAAAATTGCGAATTTGCATATAATATTGCCGAATTTTGAAGAGAAAAGCAGGATCCAAAAGCTGCAGTATTATGCTGAAAAATTGAGCCATGGTCAATAAAATAGTCATGATTTAATGATACAATAGTGCCATTATTGTATTCAAATAAGCATTTTTTGGTTTCAATTGAAGAATTTCTATTTATGCTATCAACATAAATGATAGAATCCCCAATATTTCTTCTAAAAGTGGATAATTCAATCACAGCCTTTGATCGTAGACTTTGTGTGTCTTCTGGGATATCAATATGGAGAGCTGCTCCCATATTTTGTGAAGTATTTTCAATAAAACTACAAGACAAAATAGACAAAATTCCACTGTAATAATATAAAGAAATAGCTCCAGACATCTTTGATTCATTTTCTATAAATTTTGAGCCAATTATTACTGAATCTTGCGATAATATAACAGAGCTATCAATATATAATGCTGAACCGGAATTTGCATGATTTCCATAAAAAATTGTTTGGGAAACCAGAAGCTGAAGTTTCAAGAGAGAAACTGTTTTTTCCTTTATGAAAATAGCCCCACCATTAACATTGACCGAATTGCAAGTAAAATTACTCGATGAAATGATTACTGATCCAATATGAATTGAAGAAGATAGAATTAAATGCAATCCTCCTCCATTACCAAATATTGATTTGTTAAATTCGAATTTTGAAAAATTAATATAAATACTTTTGCCAGAAAAGTATAGAGGAATCAGATTTGCAGAATTATTGATAAATGAGGAATTTGTGATATATAAATTATTTTCACCTTCTATTTGAAATACCCCAATTCCAGATTTATGATAATTTATATTGCCAATAAAATTTGAATTTGTTATGTTTCTATCAAAAAATCCTACAAAATGTAAGCATACAGGCAAAGGCCCGTATCCAATATTATCAAAGCAATTAATATAAGCTAGATATCTGATATCTGAATTATAAATTTGAAAAGTAGGTGATGAATTTCTACATATATTATTTCGCAGTGTTATATCTATAATTTTCAAATTATAAGGCTTCTCTATTCGAACCATGAAACTGCAATCAGTAGACTGAACATTCGATTTTCCTCTGCTTATATATAAATTTTCTGTATCCCTATTTTTGATGAAATAATCGAAAAGTAAAGTATTAACATTCTTACCTTCTTCCGGAGATCCATTTGACTCTATCAATAAATCATTTATATCAAAATTCACCAAATTCGTAGCATTAATAATACTCAAGGCATGGTTATCTTTAAATTCAATACTGGCCATTTTGCATCATCTTGGAAGCAGGATTAGATTTAATGTTCCTTTACCATAAATGACAATATTAGAAGCTGTTTCATTTTTATACTCATCTAAAATTGTAGGGTTATATATATAAACCAAAGAATCGCTCTCTACTCCATTTGATTCAAATGTAATGTTATTTAAATGGATATTGAGCAGCTTGCTTAAAAATTCGATATGAATAACCCCGAGAGTCCCATAATTAGAGATAAATTTAGAATCATGGATATAAATATGAGCTTGAGCTAGGTATGTCAAATGACTAGTCTCATTATAATCAGTTTGATAGGTGCTTACTTCTAGATTTGAGTTGAAAATGCCTGTTTCACAATAATTATATATAAAAGTACAATTATTGACTTCAATACTTCTAATTGATTTTAGATAAATTAATGAAGCACTTGATAAAGAACTTTTTGGCTTCCTGTACACCAAGTTATATTTGAATTCAACGTCTTTTATTAAAATTGAAGAAAAGCCCGCTGCATATAAGAATCCTCGAAAATCAACTGGATCATCTAGCTCATATCCATTATTTAATTTCTTTACAGACCCTTTTATATAAGTTAGCTGAAAATTATCTCCTCAGAAAGTATTATGATATATAACTGCATTTTTATCAGAACCATATAGTTGTATATTATCAAAGTTAACATTGAACAGCTTTAAAATCCCATATCCTCATATGATAGAATCATAATTAAAGCGAAAATTTTTAATTTCAACATTTTTCAGCGTTAATTTGCTATTGATAATCTGAAAAATGCCAAGATAATAATTTTGATTACGATTGCAATTGTTTATTGGTAAATTCTTAGAAACAGATTGATTCCTATCATTATAGTAATAGCCGTCACTTTTATTATAAGTGTTATACGAACAATATTCGCAATACTCTATATCATTGCATGTAGTATATTGCTTAGAACCATCAAAAATTATATTTTCGAATTTTACATATAAACTAATGGCACATCTGAATTTTTTCCATCCATTTATTTTTATTGTAACTTTACTTTCACAACTTCCCTTTATTGTATAGACTGAATCATAAGTCCCAAAAGCATCACAATTATTTAAGCTATAATTTCCATCACATCTTAAGTATAAAATATTAGTTTGTCCTTTTAATTGAGAAATAGATTTTAATGCATAGTCAAGAGTTTCATAAGGAAAGTGAGTGCTGCCGTCTCCTGATGGAGAAGATCCTACTTGTCTTGAAGTTGCATAGAATATGTTGAAATCTGGAAGTCCTGCTGTAAGCCATTTACTATTGTATTGTATTCCAAGGCCTAACATGAATAGCAGCTGGCCTGTTCCAAATCAAATACAGGTAAATAAGGCTTCACCTTGGCATATGTCGCAGATGGCTTGCGCATCTAAAGGTAAAGAATAGCAATCAGTGTAAAAGTTGCATAGGCCATAGTTACACTCTTTATAAAAGCATTCAGAATAACATGATTCCGAATCAACTGACATTGACAAAGAACATTGAGAAGATGACGTTTCTAAGCAAGAATCAAAATTAACTAGGATGTCAAAATCTTGATTAATTGTTTGTTGTATTAAGGAATAGAGAACTAAATTTGTATTATTACATCTCTTTGTAGGATCATTGCCTATTTGATCGTACTTGCAGTCCATTACTAAGCATTCTAGCTTGCATTTTCCATAATCTTCTGCTAAACAATCATCAGCACATTTGCAGGCATAATAATCATACTTGCATGCAAAATTATTGCAAACTTCTTCACAAATATCATTCACAAGCATATCCAAAAAGCAGCCGCTTGCACAATATCCGCAATCCCCTTTATCATATTCGCAAGCTAAATTATTACAAATTTCGTCACATTCATCATTTTCTAATAAATAAGAAAAACAGCCAGGAGAACAATCACAATCGAAATAGTCAAATCCGCATTCTTCTACATGACAAGCTTCATCACAAATTGAGTTATTTAGCATTCAATTATAACAGTTAGGTGCACATGTGATATTTGAGCAGTCTCCATTATCGTAATTACATTCTTTATTATTACACTCCTGGTCACAGATTCCATTTCCTCATATAGTTGAGTTACACCCTACAGAGCACTCCAAGCAAGCCCCAGCATCGTAATAGCATGAAGTTGTATTGCATTCAGTATCACAAGTTCCTCCCAATTGGGATTGAAAGCCTAAATGTGATTTACATGATGAAGCACAATATCCACAGTCTCCAAAATCATACCCACATGATGGGACATTACATTCTTCGTTACAAGTTCCATCACCAAGCCATTCATCAAGACATTGATAATTACTGAAGAGATGGCATGGCTCTTCAAGTAAACAATCTGATTTCGTAGGATCTTTGGTGGCTTGATAAAATTCTTGCATGTCAAAGTTGCAATAAGGAGCCATGCAGCTGATATGGCATGTTCCATCACCTCTCTAATTATGAAATACATAAATTGGAGGGCATTCATAAAAATTGCATACAATATTGATTCCAAATGCTTGAGAAAATCACAGAAGTCTATAGAATGTTAAAAGCATTAGGAAATATCAATTATCAATAAATGTGAAAAATTTATTTTATTAATTTGCATAAGAACTTGAAGTAAAATTGCATAGAATTCATTTGTAAGCGAATATTTATTAGTTTCGCTTATATAGGGTAAGCTTTGTTGAGAAACAAAAGGGTCTATTTACCATAGTGCTCTCTAATTTTCCATAGGAGCCTTGAATATCTTTGAAGCTCTGATCTTGCTCACTTTTATTTATAGGAACGACTTTAATTGCATATTTCTTTGAAGTTAAATTGGAAATCCTCCCAATTCTAAAAATTGTTATAGCTATAATAGAAAATTGCATCAGAAAGCAGACAATTGTAAACTATAAATATAATATTTGTGATTATTAAAGCAAAAGTAAAAAATAAGTCGCAGCTGCATTCAAATTTTTTGTCAAAAAGAAAAGACCTGCAATTATTATGATCAACTAGAAAATGTTTCTACTTTAGTGAAAAATATTTCATTAAAAGGCTCATTTCTGGTATGAAAATAAAGGAAAATCACAAAAATAAGAGATTGAATATTAACTGAAATATTTGATAAGAATGCAGAGCAACCAATTAATATCACTTTGTAATATAAAATTACAAATTCTCAATAATAATGCTTTGCGTTGTAACCACTAAAAAGAAAGGCATATCTCTTTTTCATTCATACTTCTCCTAGGGCTTGACTGTTTTTTATTAAATTAAGAAGGCATAGAAAAGGGGCTGCAATCCCTCATATAATTATTGTAGGTAAAGCAAGTAATAAACTATAAAAAAGGTGATTATGGTCCCAGCATCTAATTCCAAGATAATATTTAGCCAAAACTCTCCAGAATTTATTTCTTTACAGCTAAAAGTGCTGAAAATTTTATCAATCATACTTGGATGTATTAAGAATAATAATACAATGCAGGTAGATATATAATTATTTTTTATTTGTTTTCGTTTAACTTTATAAATTAAAAAGCAATCAAAAGAAAAGAGCTGTCTTCCTATATAATCGAGAGAAGTCTGGATTAAAACAACTGGATTGCTTCGTATGGTCAGTTTAAATTATAAGTAGCTATAATTATCATGATTGCAAATAATTTTCAAAATATTTTTATATAAACTGTAGAATAAGAAGAGTTTGGTTTATATCATGAGTTTCTTTTTATTTTTAAAATGAGTATCAAGATAAAAAGTAAAAATAAGGATATTCCTATACATCTAAAAACATTACTGACTATACTAGGACAAGCATTGCATTCGTTTTTATACAATCTTGAATAGCCAATTGTGCATGAATGGCGCATGCTATTTTCATACCCTTTATCACAAACTCCAGTCAAATCCAAGTCTGAAACATAAGGAGATCCTAAACAAGCAGGAGGATAAGGGCACTTCCAAAACTTGTTTGTGAATTTATTTTCTCTTCAATATCCTGACTTTGGAACCATCGTAAAATTTCCATAACAAATCGCAGAAGATGGGCGGAAACTCTAGAATCAATACTATAATAAAATTCTGGACAAATTTCACAAATTAAGCCAACAGTAGCTTCTCCGATTTCACATGTGCGACGATTCACATTTATAGAAAAGGTAGATGACATTTGGAGGCTTTCTCTTAGTGTATACATTTTTTGAGTATCTATTGCTGAAGAAACGATATCAATAGACACAGAAGAGCCTTACTGAGCTGAAATTATGAAATCATCAAAATAATAAAACCCATTTTTTGTATTAATCATTGCAGAGCCTGAAATAATTGTATTATCATTTATTGCTTGCAATTGAGCTTGGCTTGTAAAGTCTGTGGTAACATATTGATAAAAATCGTTAACCAAAGCCAAAACTAATAAAGGATTATGTTTTTGGCCTGATCCTATCTTCAGAGAATGTTTGATTCTCCACATTCCTTGTATCATTGCTTAGAAAAATCATCATTACTGGAAAAGAAGCCATACAGTTCCATATTGAGCCGAATTATTTTGAAAACTATTATTTTCGTAGATTGGCCTTGAATCATCTCAATTTATAGTTCCACCATTATAAGTTGCACTATTATTTATAAAAGAATTTGATGAGATATTAAAACTGCAAATTAACTGCGAACCTTTACAGCTTACTTTAAGCGCTCCACCTTGTCCATCTAATTTTCCTTGAAAATTCTTTGCTTCCAATGACTCTGATGTATTTTCTATAAATAGTGATGAACAAATTTGTAGATTAATATTATTCGTTCAGATTGCTCCACCGTTACTTGCTATATTTTTTTGGAAATTAAAAAGAAAAAATAGTAGCTAGTTAGCTTTCTGGGTGATCTATTTCATTTGAAATATAAATTGCACCTCCATTTTCCCCCAAATTACCAGTAAATGAAGATAAAAAGATTAAAATACTAAGATATAAAATTCTGGTTTAATAGCAAATGATAATTCATTTTTAACAAGTTTTGATTACTTAATTATATTTTCATATTAGATTCTATATTAAAACGCAAAATACCTATTTTAACACAATCTCAATTAAAAACTGAATATAAGAACAATTAACTAAAAGCAGGGATGCTTTGTTCTGAAACAAAAGGGCCTATTTCATTTGAACTCCCCAAATTTTCTCTAAAGATCTTTACATTTTCAATTTTTGTGTTGCCAGAATATATCATTGTGCTTATAAGTTTTCCTGTCTGACTTTTCTGCTCATTGTAGCTTTGAGATTGGTCACTTTCATCATAAGGAACAATATTGATAGTATATTTCTCCTCTTTCCAACAGAAAATTCTTTTTATTATAGCCATAATTCTATTTGCAATAGTAAATTGAAGCAAGAAGTTTGTTAAGATATAAAGTACAAAAATTGCATTAGCCATTATTAAGAGAACAACTAAAAAATAATTAGCAGCAGCACCCAAGTCATTTGTTAAAAAGCAAAGACCAATAAGTATTGTTATTAGAGATACAAGTCTGGAAAATGTTTCTGCTTTATTAAAAAATGTTTCGCTGAATGGCTCATTTCTGGTGTGAAGATAAAGAAATAGAACCAAAAATAGTGCTACTGTAAGAGCTTGAATATTAACTGAGATATTAGACAAAAATACTGAGCAACTAATTAATATCACTTTGCAGTATAAAATTAAGAATTCTCAATAATAATGCTTTGAGTTATACCCATTGCATATAAATGAATATCTCTTTTTCATTCATATTTCTTCTAAATGCTTCTTATTTTTAATTAAATTTATAAAGGCAAGTAAAGGAACTGCAATGACCCATATAATTACTGTAGGTAGAGCAAGTAGTAAAGCATAATAAAGGTGGCTGCGATTCCAACATCGAATTCCAAGGTCCACATTCAGCCAAAGCTCTCCGGAATTTATTTCTTTGCAACTAAAAGTGCTGAACATTGTGTCAATTATACTTGGATGTATTAAGAATAATAATACAATGCAAGTAGATATGTAATCATCTTTTATTTCTTTTATTCGTTTACTTTTGTATTTATAAATTAAAATTCATAAAGTCAAACATAAAAATGCTATAGCAAAAGGAGTCAAGCTGGTAATCAAAATTTTTAGATGGTAAATCTTACTTCTCGAATTCGATAACTGTAAAAAGCAATCAAAAGAAAAGAGCTGCCCTCCTATATAATCGAGAGAAGTCTGGATATAAAAAAATTGGATTGCTTCGTATGGCCAATTTAAATTGTAAGTTGCTATAATTATCATGATCTGCAAATAATTCCAAAAGATTTTTAAATAAACTGCAGTAAAAGAGTTTGGCCTATATCATGAGCCTCTTGTTATTTTTAATGTAAAGATAGAGATAAAAAGTAAAAATAAGGAAATTCCAATTCATCTAAAAATATTACTCACTATATCAGGGCAAGCTTGGCACTCATTTTTGTATAATCTTGAGTAGCCATTTTCACACGAATGACACATATTATTTTCATATCCTTTATCACAAGCCCCAGTCAAAGCCAACTCTGAAATATTAGGAGATCCTAAACAAGCAGGAGGATAAGGGCACTTCCAAAACTTATCTGTGAATTTGCTGTCTCTTCAATATCCTGGCTTAGGGACTATAGAAAAATTTCCATAACAAATCGCAGAAGATGGACAATCTAAACATTTAGAAACTCTAACATCAATATTATAATAAAATTCTGGGCAAATTTCACAAATTAAACCGACAGTAGCTTCTCCTATTTCGCATGGGCGCAAGTTCACATTTATAGAAAAGGTAGATGACATTTGAAGACTCTCTTTTGATGTATTCATTTTTCGTATATCTATCGCTGAAGAAACTATATCAATGTATACAGAAGACCCTGGCTCAGCTGAAATTATGTAATCATCAAAATAATAAATCCCATTTTGTGCACTAATTATTGTAGAGCCAGAAATAATTGTGCCAGTATTTACTGCACTTATCTGCGCTTGGCTTGTAGTATCTGTTGTAACTATTTGGTTAAGATCATCAACTAAAATAAAAGCTAAAGGCGGATTATTGTTCTGACCTGATGCAATATTATTTAGAGTTAACTTACTACTTTCTGAAGTAACTTTTCTTTCTAAATTTCTTGAATTATTACTTAGAATAATCATCATTATAGGGAAAGAGGCAATATCAGGTCCATAGGATGCTAAGTTATTCTCAAAAATATTATTTTCAAAAACTGGTTTTGAGTCATCCCAGTTTAGCGCCCCACCGTTATAAGTAGCACTATTATTTACAAACGAATTGGATGAGAAATTAAATTCGCAAATAATATTTGAGCCTTGACAACTTATTTTTATTGCGCCTCCTATGCCGTCTGAAATTTCTTTAAGGCTCTTTGATTGAAATAATTGAGCTTTATTTTCGATGAAAATTGACGAAGAAACTATTAAATTAATATTGTTTGTCCAAATTGCTCCACCATTACGAGCTACATTTGATTTAAAATTAGAAGAATCAATAATAAGTTGGGAAGTTTCAGGATGATCTGCTTCGTTTAGAACATAAATTGCTCCACCATTTTTTCCATAATTGTTAGAAAAAGTTGATGAACTGACTAAAATAATAAAGCATTGGACACAGTATAAGGTTCCACCATTGCTTCCATAGTTATCTATAAAATGCGAGCTTAATATTTCCAATATTTCAATTTGGCTTGCATATATAACAGTATTTGAATGGTTTTTAAATAGTGTGCTTTCTATTAAAATAGAGCTTGAATATGAATCAATCGATGAACCAGAATTCAAAAACTCTGAGTCATCGATAGAAAGATTACTACCTTCATATAAATAAATTGTTCCACCTCCATTATTTGAAAATAAATCAGAAAATATTGAGGAAGAAATATCTACACTACTAGAGGTTGCATGTATTGCAATTCCAGAATTGTTAGAAAAACCTTCATAAAATTCTGAACCAGTAATTTTAATATAGCTTGTACTCATATAAATAAAGCATCCTTCATTTCCACTTTGTTCATAAAAATGAGTGTCTGTGATTATAGCAACTGAGTCGTCTATATATAATCCAGGATTTTTTTCATCAACTTTATTTTTATAAATTTTTGAGGAAAATATAGAAAGTGATGATGATAAAATAAAGACCGTTCCATCACTATAAGCATGATTCCCATATATTTCTGTATTGTTTATTGACGAATCAGCTAAAGAACTAGCCATAAATATGGCTGATCCTTTATTTTTGCATGAGTTTTGACTAATGATGGAATCAGCTATATAGAACTGAGCATCTGAATCAGTATATACGACACCTCCTGATGAGCCAGCATAATTATAACTAAAAAAACATGAAAAACAAAAAAATTGAGATTTCAGGCTTATCGAAGCAACTCCACCATTAATATCACTGCTACAATTAAAATAAGTTGTGTCCTCTGATAAAAAAACTGCTAAGTTTTTAAGGTTCAAAGCTCCTCCAGAGTTAGGAGAATAATTGTGCTGAATTTTTGAATTCTTTATAATTATATAATCATTATCCAATGTGAATATCGAGCCTACATTATATTCAATCAAACAATTATTAACTTCTAAGGTAGAGTTTGTATTTGCATTATCCATAGAAAGTGTTCTATTTCCAGAATTAAACTGAAAAATGCAAGAATTCAGAATTAATTTTGAAGTAATCTCTTCTTTGTTTTCTCCTATATCTATATTAAATCCTGAACTATAAACTCCTGTATTTTTAACAAAATTGCAACTATCAAAAATCAATATTCCATTTATGTAATAGGCAAAAATAGTGCCTGAAAAGCTTGCTTTATTTTCTTGAAAAGAACAATTGCGAATTGAAGAATCTAAAGTAAGCGCCACAGAATTGTCTATATAAATACAGGAACCATCTTTGGCTTGATTATTATAAAAATCTGTGTATTCAAATTTAAATGCTAATAGCAAATTCAAAGAAATTGTTTTGTGAATATAGATAGCCCCTCCACTAAAAGAGCAAAAATTATTTGCAAATGTTGTGTTTGAAATAAAAAGCATCGAATTATATATGCTGTCTTGTGAAATTGAGAGAGAAATAGCACCTCCGCTTGATGTAGGAGAACTATTAGAATAAAAATCAGAAGAAAAAATGCTGAGATTTTGTCCTCCAAAGTATAAAGCACCAATATTATTCGAAAATGTGCAATTGTTTATTAACAAGTTTGAAAGACAACTTATCACTCCAGGACTCCCTGATTGATAATTAATATTTGAATAAAATTCAGAATTCATAACTTCGTAGAGTATGTCTCCAAGAAGTGTTAAACAAATACCATAACTTCCTGCTCCCTTATTATCATAAAAAGATGTGGACTTTATTGTGCAGTTGGTTGTATTAGAAATAACAATACTTGGAGAAGAGTCCTTGCAAAAGTTATTGTTAATATTAGATTTCTTAATCCTAAAATGGATAGAATCTGATATCATTGAGAGAGACTGGCAATTCAAATCAATAGGATTACTGATATTGAATTTAGCATAGATTTCTGGATTATCAATATAATATTTTATAAGGATTGAATTGACATTCCATGCCTCTGACAAAATTAACCCATTTGAGTCTATCCTGACATTAGCTCACTCGATATTCACCATTTTTATAATTTCAATTACCCCGCTTTCTCCGGAATAGTTTTTTGTAAAATTTAAATTTCAAAGCTTTACTCTTTTCGCTAAGAAACTTCCTTCAACAATACTCCCATCAGACATAGATGCATTGACTTTCCTATCTATTAAATAGCTTTCGTCAACATAATTGCTCTCAATGTGTATCAAAGCTCCGCTTTCAATTCCATTTAAACTAAATGTGGAATTTTCAATCAGAATATTCTGGCCTTCAAACTTATATAAAGCATACAGAACTCCAGCAGTAATTCCATAATTTGATGAAAAATTCGAGTTGGAAATATGAATATGATTTTGCTTAGAGAGAATAAAGGTCCCAGAATCATCAATTTCCATTGGTAAATTTTTCAATTCTTGTTTGATATTAAATATTCCTAAATCACAATAATTATACAAGAAAGTGCAAGAATCTACTCAAAGAGCATGAAATGAATTTATAAAAAAAAGCGAGGAAACTCTTATACCAGCTGCAGAGTTCTTGAATACTGCGTTGTTTCGAAATTCTATATTTCTGAAAACGACCGAGTGAATATTGCTCGCATTCATAAACCCCTTTGTATTTATAGGATCATTCAATTCATATCCATTATTAAGCCTACTTACAACCCCATTTTCAAATTTAAAATTTCCGATTCCTGATCCGTTCCATCATATAACTCATGAGTTATAATTATCATTTACTTTTATGTTATCAAAAGTCACATCCATAAACGTCACATTGCTATCTTTTTGTATATATAAAATAGAATTAAAACCATTTCGAAAGTTTACAAAAGATACATTTTTAAGAATGAAATTGCCATTTAGAAATTGTATAAAATTCCAAGATCCATCTTTTTTACATCAGTCTAACGTAAGAAAATTATCAATAATTTCGTTTTGATCACTATAATAACTATTTAATTCTAAATCATATTTCACATAAGGGCAATAATCACAATATTTCTCATTGGTGCATGTTGAAACAGTATCTCTTCAATCAAAAATTATGTTACTCATCTCAATCACTGAGGGATTTATAAATAGAAATTGAAACGCGAAATAATGATTTCCGTTCCTATCATCTAGAACTCTTCTAATAGTTATCTTTGAGTTATTCAATGGGGTAAACTTTACATGCTTTCCTGCAAAGGTATAATTATCATCTATTATTACAAAATCAGCAGAAAAAGCCGTATGGTAGGTTGTTAAATTGTATCCATCACATTCTAATAAATAAACGATTGAATATTTATGTGCAATTCTATTAAGAGCAAAGGAAAGCGATTTAAAGGGGGAGAAGTAGTTTCCAACTCCAGAATCAGGGTTTGAGTTTGCATCAGGGCATACAAAATAAATGTGAGGAATTTTAGCTGAAGAGGTATCAATAAAAGGAACAACTACAAAACTGTTGTCTGGGAAAAGGGATGGGATTTGAGATACAAATGGCCATGTGGTGCAATGGCCATTTAATAAGGTCAAAGTATAAAGATATGAAGGAAATCTTTTTTCACAAGTTATGCATGAAAAACCTCGAGAATCTGAATAGTAGCCTTTGCAAAACGGAAATCATAGGTAATTATCACAATTTCCATTTGCATAGTTGCACTCAAGAATGTGGCATTCTTCATAGCAATTTTCAAAATCTAAAGCTTTTTCTAGTGTGCATTTGCTGTTTGACGCTTCATAGCAGTCTTCTAAATGCACAACATATGAAAAATTGTTACGGATAATTTGCTGGTAAGAAGAAAAAATAGCTAAAGAGATATTTTGGCATTGATTATTTGGATATTGGGTCATTTTATCATAGTTGCAGCTTTCTACCATACATTCACGCTTGCAGTTTCCATAGTCAGTCCATAAACAATTTTCAGCGCATTTACAATCTTTGTAATCATATAAACAACCTTCATTATTGCATTCTGAATTACAAACTCCATTTCCAAGCATAATAGGAAAGCATCCATCTGCACAAAGCCCGCAATCGTGGTTATCAAGGTCACAGTCTCAATTATCGCAAGCCTCATCACATTTCCCATCTCCTAGCATTGAGTCTAAACAGCCAGGTGCACAAGTGCAATCTCCTCAGTCAAATCCGCAATTTTGTGTATTACAAGAATCGTCACATATTCCATTTCCAAGTTTTTCTGGGTCGCAGCCATCGAAATTAATGCAAGTTTCATAGCAATCTGAATTTTCTTTATTAATTTTTCCATCAGTCTTCATTATTGTGTCGAAATTACAGTATGAAGTCATGCAGCCAGGATCGCATTTGTGATTCCCTTTCTAAATTAAAGTTACTCTAATATCTGGGCAAGCAGATAAATGACATTCGAGGTCTTTACCCTTAACTAGCAGCAGAGTAAAGGAAATTATTAAATATTTCATTTAATAATTATAATATAGGTTTCGTCAGTTCTTATATATAGATTTATAGTAATTCCTAATAATTTAAGCATTTCAGATCCTTGCACGCCAAGCAAAAAAAATTTTACCACATTTTAAGAGATCTGTAGTGCCTTTTGATAGTAAACAAAATTTCTTAAATATCCTTGAATTAAAGGATTAAATTTTTATCTAAGTAATCCATTATTATAAGTTTAAATTAAAAGAATTAGATTGTAATTTAATATTTATAAATAGATTAAATAATATTAATGATTTAGCGTATAAATCGAGACTCATTTATTATTTTTAAATGACCCCTCTATAAACATAGTTTTCAAATTTTTAAATTTTAAATGACCTCTATAAACATAGTTTTCAAATTTTTAAATAATTGATTTTACAAATTAAAAAATAACTTAGAAATAAATTATCAAAATGGATATTGCTTACCTTGATATTAAATCCCTATATTATAAATAATACTTATATCTTATATCTAGCTGAAGCTTAAATGAATTAACTTAAGCTAATGAATTCCTCTAAGCATTGATAATTTTAGAGTTTTCCTCAAAATTTTCTTTATTATTTTTAGCAGTATCAATTGGAGCTTGACTTTCATTTAATAAATTGTCATTTGATACAATTGACAGATTAACACTCCTTGATACTAATTTTGATTCTTCAAAAACGCTTCTTAAGCTTCTCACTGCAGACTCACTTTGAGATTTTCTTCTACTTCTTAAATAGTTTACTTTCTTAAATATCGCAGAGCAAAGCGATTTGATTAAATAATATGCCCAATAAACTAGAAAATAAATATTTGCTATAACAATCAATATAAAGAAAAAAATACTTGCTGGGGTATTTAATGATCCCATTAAATAATAAAGCCCACAATAGATGGTAACTACACAAACAAGCTTTGCCCTCAGCTCCATTTGGTTTAATTTGTATTCGTTGTAAGGATTATTTGAATATTGAAGTCGGAGATAAATTGAATATAAAATTGCAACAATAAGGGCTTGAATTTTAATAGAAATTCTTGTTAAAAATACTGAACAGCAGATGAGAATAATTTTACTGTATAAAATGATAAATTCCCAGTAAAAGTGTTCTTCTTTGTATCCATTGAAAAGAAATCCAAATCTAAGGCGTATGCTTATCTCATTTAGAGACTTCCTATTTTTTATCATATTTGCTAAGCAAACTGTGGGCAAAATTATTCCCCACAATACAATAGATGGTAAAGAAACGGTCAGCACATAAAATATATGCTCATAATCCCAACACCTAATGTCTAAATCTTCTTCAATCCAGTACTCTCCGCTGTTTATTTCGGAGCAGTTCATTGATGAAAACATTTTTTTTACTATACTTGGGTGAATTAAAAACAGCAAAATAATGCAGGTTGATATGAAATCATCAAAAAATGTTTTATAAGATCTTTTCAATTTTTTGATAATAGTTCAAAATAAAAATGACATAATAATTATCAGGACTGGAATTAAGCCTACGATGATTAGTATCCTGAAATAAATCAAGCTTTGAGACTTTTCTTTATGGAAGAGGCATTGAAATGAATAAATTTGCTGGTAGACATAGTCAGCATTGTTTTGAACTTTAAAAAGGCCTATAACTTCGTCAGACCAGCTGAGTTTAAATGTGGACGCTAAAATTACCATTTGAATATAATTCAAAAATATTTTTATATAAATCGATAAATGAGATTTTGGTTTAAAAGCAGATTTTCTTGTCGCTCTTACAAGAATAAATAATAAAATGACAAGTGCTAAAGAAACTCCTGTTGTAGTCACAATATTTACTGTAACGCTTGGACATTCCTCACACTTGTTGTCCATTGTATGCGAATATCCTGATTTGCAAGCTTGGCACTTATTGCCTTGATAAGCCATTCCACATTCGCCAGTATAAGAGAGGTTATTTTTATTAGGAGAGCCCAAACAAGCTGGAGAATGGGGACATTTTCAAAACTTATCTGTATATAAATTATCTCTCCAGTATCCAGGTTTTGGAACCATTGTATAATTTCCATAGCATTCAGCTATTTCTGGGCAGGCCAAGCAGGAAATTAAATCTGGATTTAAGCTATAAAATCCTTCAGGACATACTTCGCAGTTTTTTCCTGATGTAACTTCACCTAATTCACATTTTCTGACATTTGCATTAAAAGTCAAACTTTGGCTGTAAAATTTCTGGCCTGATTTTTTTATTTTAGCAGCATCAATTGCTGAGGAAATAACTGTTATTTGTATATCGGACCCTGGCTCTTCTGAAATAACAAACTCAGAAAAATTAAAAATACCATTTGCTGCTATAACTTTGGTTTTTCCAGAAATTTTGGTAGTTGAGTTAACTGATTTTAGCTCTGCTTCACTTAAATTGTCAGTCGTTATGATATTATCCATGTCATCTACTAAGGCAACACAAAGTTGATTTTTATAATTCTGTCCAGATGCAATTCCAGTTAAATTCGAGCTTGATACAGGACCAGCCAATCTTCTTCTATTTCCATAATCTTCTAAAATACCGCTTTCATTGATTCTCATCAATTTTATTGGGAAACTAGCTATGTCTTTTCCATACAAAGCAGTATTATTCTGGAAAGAGTTATTGAAAAGTTCAGGTAATTGATTGTCTCAGCTTAAAGCTCCACCATTATATTTTGCATAGTTTTCTATGAAAATGTTGGATTTAATTTTAAACTTGCATGATTGAATATTAGGGCAGCTTATTTTAATTCCTCCACCAATTCCATATTCTATCTTTGCATGATCAAATTCAGTAGCTGCTTTATTCTGCTTAAAAACTGATGATGATATATTTAAGTTAGCATCACTTCCAAAAATTGCTCCTCCATTTTCTGCAATGTTATTAATAAATTTGCAAGAAAAAATATTATAAAAATCTGTATATTCACTGCTAGAATCAAAATATAAGCCACCACCATACAAAGACGCAGAATTATCTATAAAAGAGCATAGTTTGATATTTACTTTATTGCATGCTTGACAGCTGATTGCCCCACCATCAATTCCTAGGCCATTAGTAAAGGATGAGTTCGATATTTCTAAATATTTTAATTGTTCACCATATATTCCAGTAAAAGAAAACTCACGAAAATTTGAATTTTCGATGGTCAAAATGGCTTTATTCGCATTTATTATCCCGCCTGCTGTTGAACTTGATAAATGTTTAAAATCAGAATTATTGACAATAATAGTGCTATCAAAAGTAGCATAAATTGCGCCTCCTTTTGGAGATAATAATTCATCGAAAATGCACGAGTCTATTGATACCAAGCTTGAGCTTGAATATATTGCCCCTCCACTATCGTTTGAACTTCCTTTATAAAATGTTGTATTTCGCAAATTAATGCTACTTGCAGCTTGCAAATAAACAAAATTTCCATAAATGCTTGATTGATTTGCAAACTTTGAATCATAGATATCTGCCATTGAGAATGATAGCTTTACTCCCGAAGCATGGCCTTTAGCAGAATTGCTGTTCAGATTGGAAGAAGAAATCATTAATTTTGAGCTTATCAAAGTAATGACACCTGCGCCATTAGCATTATTATTCGAAAAATTTGACGCTATAATATAAGAATCTGTAGAGTTGCAGTTAAAAACAAAAATTGCTGATCCATCATTTCCGCATGAGTTTTGAAGGAAATTTGAATTCGATATATAGAATAGAGAATTTTGCTCTGCATCAAGCACTCCTCCTTTGCCTATTAAAGCTTTGTTTTGGATGAATATGCAATTATCACAATTAAAAATCGACTTGAAATTTATTGCTATGACACCTCCATAGTCATTACTTGTATTATTAATAAACTGTGACTTTGCATATAGAATAGCAGAATTTTGAAGATAAAAACAGGATCCAAAAGGAGCAGAATTATATCGAAAAATTGAGTCAGTGTCAATAAAATAGTCATAGTTGAGTGATGTGACGATGCCTTTGTTGTACTCAAATAAGCAGTTTTTAGTTTCAATTGATGAGTTTCTGTTCTGGTTATCGCCAAAAATAATTGAATTTCCTTTGTTATTCCTAAACGCCGACAATTCAATAACTGCCTTTGATCGCAAATTATTTTTATCTTGAGTGATATCAATATAAAGGGCTGCACCATAAATTGAAGAATTTTCTATGAATTCACAAGATTTAAATGATAAAATTCCACTATAAAATAATAGGGACACTGTTCCGTATTCAAAAGAATTATTTTCGGTGAAATTTGTAGCTATTATTGTTGAGCTTTCAACTAAGGCAACAGTTTTATCGATATACAAGGCTGAGCCATGATTTGCACTGTTTCTAGTAAAGATTACTTGGGAAATTATCAGTTCTAGAGATAGAGGCGAAGTTGATTTTTCTTCAATATAAACTGCTCCCCCAAAAATACAAGCAGAATTTAAATTAAAGCTGCTTGAAGTAATAATTATTGAGCCTTTTGTACTCGAAGGGATTGAGATGAAATATAATGCTCCTCCACTTCCCAGCTTAGACTCATTTGATTCAAAAGTTGATGAGTCAATATAAATGCTATGGCCTAAGAAGTATAGAGCAGACGACGAACCAGCTGAATTATTAAAAAATGTGCAGTTTGTGATATATAAATCATTTTCGCTTTCTATTTGGAGAGCACCATAACCTGTAGCCTCATAATTTATATTTCCAACAAAATAAGAGTTGATGATGTTTCTGCTGTGTAACCCAGACAAATAAAAACATACTGAAAATGGGCCATTTCCAATGTTCCCAAAACAATTAACTGAAGCCAAGTCACTAATATCTGAATTTTCAATTTTAAAAGTTGGTGAAGAATTCCTGCAGATATTGTTTGAAATATTCAAAATATTCATATCTAAATTGTATGGATTTGATAAAAAAACCATAAAATCACAATCGACTTCTTGCGGATTAGTCTTTTTCTTGCTTAAATATAAGTTTTCAACATCCCTATTTTCAATAAAATAATCGATAACCAAAGTATTGATATCTTTATCTTCAATTGGAGATCCATTTGAGTCAATAGTCAAATTTTTTAGCTCGAAGTTTACCAAATTAGTAGCATTAAGCATTCCTCTTGCGTGGTTGTTTTTAAAATAAATATTAGTGATATTGCATCATCTTGGAGACATGATTAGAGAAATAGTTTTAGCTTTAGAAACACTTAGAGTGTTTATTATTGTAAAGGTCTTATAGTCATCGTAAATTTGTGGATTTCTTATATAAATCATAGAATCATTTTCTGCTCCATTGGATTCGATTGCCAAATTACTTAAGTGGACATTCAAAAGCTTATCCAAAAAATCTATATGAATAACTCCAAAATTTCCATAATTTGATATAAAATTTGTGTTGTGAACATATACAAAAGTTTGAGTTAAAACAGTCATGTAATATGTTTCATTATAACTAGAGTCGTAAGCAGTAATTTTTATATTAGAATAAATCAATCCATCTTCACAATAATTATACATAAAAGTGCAATTATCTATTTCTATTTCTGCTGATTGCATAATATATATCAATGAAGCACTTGACTGAGAACTCTGAGGATTTTTGTAGACTAAGTTGTACTTAAAATCGACATTTTTAATCAAAATTGATGATTTATCTGCTACATATAAAAATCCACGAAAATTCATTGGGTCTCCTAGTTCATACCCATTATTCAATCTTGTCACAGAGCCTCCTATATATTTTAAATAAAGGATACTTTCTGATATATAAATAACCGAAGCAGCTTCTATACCTCTTAATCTTATATTGTCAAAAGTAACGTTAAAAAGATTCAATTCCCCATAGCTATTAGAAAAAATAGAATCATAGTTAAAACGGAAGTTTCTTATCTCAGTGTTTATAATAGTAAATATCGTATTACTCTCAAATAGAGTAAGATAATTTGATCTATCGTCTCTACAATTATCTATCGGCAAATTTTTGGAAACAGGCTGATTTCTATCATTATAATAATAGCCATCACTTTCGTTATAAAAATTATATGCGCAATATTCACAGTATATTGAGTCATTACATGCAGCATACTGCTCAGATCCATCGAAAATCAAGTTTTTAAACTTAAAAATTCCATAAAAAAGCTGACAAGATACCTCTGACCATCCATTAATCTTGATTAAGGCTTTATTGCTATCATAAGAAACAACAAATAAATTTGCTATTTTTCTCATAGCATAGCAGTCCGATAAAGTGTAATTTCCATCATTTGCTAAGTACAAAATATTTATTTCTTTCCCTAGCTCAACTAAAGACTGAAGAGCAAATTCAATCGTCTCAAATGGAGAGACACGGCGGCCATCACCAGATGGAACTGAACCTTTTTGAATTGAAGTTGCATGAAAGATAAAGAAATTTTTGTATCCCTCAATTCTAGCGTAATTAAGAAATAAACGGAATTCTATATCGAACAAAGTCATTGTAAAAAAGTTATATTTATCAAAATGATAGCAGTCAAAGCAAACTCAACAAAAGTCATTATAGCAAGAACTGCATATATGTTTGTCCTGCATTGGGATGATCAAATCACAATTTTCACTTTTAGTCGTAGTTATCCCATAATTGCACTCCCTATAGAAACACTCGCTATAGCTTATATCTGGATCTGAATACTTAGATAAAGTGCATTCATTATTAGATGCTGCTAAACAGTCATCAAAACGGACTATTTGGGTTGTGTCATTTAAAATTATGTGCTGAAACACTGTGAACAGTACTAAATCTTTGTCTTCGCACCACTTGCCATCGCTTTTTGCTACTTGGTCATAGAAGCATGAACTTACTAAGCATTCTGGCTTGCATTTCCCATAATCTTCTGGTTTACAGCTTGGAGAGCACCCACACACATAATTATCATACTTACAACCTAAATTATTGCAAATATCATCACAGATATCATTATCAAGCATATCTAAATAGCAGCCACTGGCACAATATCCACAATCTTCCCGATCGAATTCACATTGAAGACTGTTGCAAATTTCATCGCATATTCCATCTCCTAGCAATGAAGAAAAGCAGCCAGGAGAGCAATCACAGTCTAAACCATCAAAGTTACACTCTTCTACATGGCAAGCTTCATCACAAATACCATTATCTATCATTCAAGTATAGCAATTGGAAGCACATGTAATGTTTGAGCAATCTCCATTATCATAATTGCACTCTTTATTATTGCATTCTTGATTGCAAACTCCATTTCCTCAAATATCAGAACTGCACCCAACAGCGCACTCTAAGCAAGCTCCAGCGTCAAAATAACATGAAGTCGTATTACATTCAAGATCGCAAGATCCTCCCAATTGAGATTTATAGCCTAAATATTATTTACATGATGGAGCACAATACCCACAATCTCCGAAATCATATCCGCATTCTTGGGTGTTGCAGCCTTCATTGCAAATTCCATCGCCAAGCATTGAAAGAGAGCACGACCATCATTTACCTATTAGGCAATCATCAATGCAGTCTGATCACTGAGCATTGCTTGAGTCACTATTTAATCCTCCAGTGTCATAATTGCAAGATAAACTCATGCATTCCAAGTTGCAATTACCATTACCTTGCTACTTAGGAATTACATTAATTGGAAGACACTCATTCAAATTGCACTTAATATCGAGCCCAAAAGCCTGACCTAAAAAAAAAACTAGCCAAAATACCATAATTATTAAAAATAATTAATTATGATTTATTATAATTATCGAAAACCAACGGAGCAGCAGGATAGTAAATATTTAGTCATTAACTTAATTTATGTATAAACGCAAATTCTGGAGTAGAAAACCCCAAGCAAATTTCTGTTTCTTTGTTTTTAATTAAGCTTACAATAAAAATTCATTTTTAGAATCTGAAAACTGCATAGTCATAATAGGAAATCAAATAATTCCATAAATTCATATCTGCATAGTGAATATCAACAATCATTATCTCTATTCTTTTGATTTCTTTAATGGCCAAAAGATAGGATCTATATCCAAGAGCATTCCTAAATCCTCTGTGTGTAGCTTCATATTATTATAATTAGTTCAGATGCTTATTAATATGGGGTTTATAAGAGAGATTAAATAAAACATTAATTATAATTCACCTTAAAATTAACACCTTCTTATATTTAACTTATAATAACTAGACTAATAGCCTCATTATTTATTTATAAAATTTATCAACCTTAAGCTCAAGAATTTAATATTAAAAATTAGAAAAATAAGATTACCTTTTAAATTTTTATTTGTCAAATTTATCAATTCACAGCTTTATTTTAGTAAAACGTAAATTATTAAAGATTTTCCTGCGCTTAGCAGTAGTTCATATTCATTACTCTAATCTTGCATAATTTTATAAAAATATATGGGGTTAAGATGCTTATTATTTTTCAAGCTTTTAATTTTATCATATATTATATATATGGACTTCATAAATCAATATCTAAAGATTATTTGAATTATATATAAGTGATTAATAAACTAATTGGATTCCTTTGTGATTTTTATCTCTATTTTGATACGGTCAGCAGAAAGCAAAGAATTCACATGCAGCTTATCTTCATGCCCTTTATTATAGAAATTTTTATTTTAGAAAGTCGATCATAAATGACATAGGCTGCATGAGTTTATATTTAATTATGATGATAATCATCAGCTTGATGGGTAGATATAGAAGAGATATCTGGCTGCCATGAAATTTGCATTTATTTTAATAACTGTGACTCAGAAAATCTCTGCAAAATATACAAAATACTGCAAGCTAGGAGTAAAATAATAGCCTAAAGGTGCAAAAATAAAACTTCTCGCCTTTGGAAATTTAATGGTGAAATTAAATAATTTTAAAAATTACAAACTAATTAATTATTTAAATGCATTGATATGCAGAATGAATTGAATGTTTATGCAAGATATCTACATTCAAAAATGGTGAAATTTTCAAAATTTTTAGCAGTAATATTTAAATTGTCTCTCAATATCCCATTTTTTTATTTTAATTTGGTTCTGTTTTGATATTCATAAAGATTTTAATTATAACTAAAAGATTAATATTATTCTTTAACTAAATCGCTTTGCTCTGAGGGAAGTGGATCTACTTCAATTGGAATGTTAGCACTTCTCTCAAATTCTGCAAGATGGCCGATATTTGAATCTTCTGAAAATATTCCCGTACTGATAATTTTTTGATTTTGAGAAGTAATAGGTGTATATTCTTTATCAATTTTATTTGAGATCTCACAGTCCACATCAACTACATATTTTCTTCCCTTATTCAAATTAAAAATCCTATTAAATACACCAATAGCTATTTTAAACATATAAAACTGCATTAGGATCTTGATTGAGATATAGATGATAAATAGCAAGTTAGAAAGCAATAAAATTAGAAGTAAAATATTTTTTCCAACAGTATCTAAATCTCCAGTCAAAAAGAAAAGACCAATTATAATTGCTGTAAGAGAAGATACTCTAGAGAATATATCTGTTTTATTGAGCATATCGTCACAATATGGTTTGTTTTTAGCTTGGATGTGGAGAAATAAAGTTAGCAGGAGGGCTAATGTGAGTGCTTGAATATTTATTGAAATATTTGAAAAAAACACTGAGCACACAATCAGAATTACCTTATGATATAAAATTAAAAATTCCCAGTAATAATACTTTGAGCTATACCCATTAAATAGAAACCCAAACCTCAGTCTTGTTAATGAATCTTCTAGTGCACTTTTACTTTTTACTAATTTTATGAAGCAAAGTGCTGGAATTGCGATAATCCAAATATTTATTGTAGGCAATGCGAATAAAAGTGCATAAAATAAATGATCATAGTCCCAGCATCTGATTCCAAGATCCACATTAAGTCAGTACTCTCCACTATTTATTTCTTTGCAACTAAAAATACTAAACATATTATCGATAATACTTGGATGAATCAAAAATAGCAAAACTATAAATGATGATATATAATCATTTTTCAATTCTCTTAGATTTTTCTTTTGGATCGCATAAATAATAATCCAAAAAAGCAAACAAATAAATGCGAGGGAAAATGGAGTCATGCTCGTAATCATAATTTTGAAATAATAAATTTTGTCCTTCGAATATGAGGACTGCAAAAAGCAGTCAATAGAAAATAATTGTGCTCCGATATAATCTATGCATGTCTGGATGTAAAAATACTGAACTGCTTCATGGGGCCAATTCAAGTTAAAAGTAGCTATTATAATCATAATCTGCAAATAATTTCAAAAGATTTTTATATAAATTGATAAAGAAGAGGCTGGCTCAAAAGCAGATTTCCGAGAAGTTTTTATTATAACTATTGCCATAAAGACTAATAGAGCAAAAAATCCAAGAAGTCTTAAAACATTAGTGACAATATCAGGGCATTTTTGACACTCGTTTTTATACAATCTTGAGTATCCTTCCTTGCAGGAATGGCACAAATTATTTTCATATCCTTCTTCGCAGACTCCTGTAAAAGAAATATTTTTAATATCCTTAGATCCTAAGCAGGCAGGTGGGTAAAGGCATTTCCAAAAACGGTCGGTAAATTTATTATCTCTCCAATAACCAGATTTTGGAACTATCGTATAATTTCCGTAGCAAATCGCAGAGGAAGGGCAATCTAAGCATTTAGAATCTCTGGCATCAATATTATAATAATTTTCAAGGCAGCTTTCACATTCAAGACCAACAGTGGCCTCTCCAATTATGCATAGTCTCATTTTAACATTGATAAGGAATTGGCTTGGCATTTGAATCACTTGCTCTATTGCACTGCTTTTTGATTTATCTATTGCTGATGATTCAATATAAATTTGAATCAGGGATCCAGGCTTTGCCGAAATTGCATAGTCATCAAAGTGATAAATCCCATTAACAGAATACACAGTTGAGGTCCCAGATATAATTGTGTCATTACTAAGACTTTTTAATTGAGCTTGGCTTGTTATATCTGTTGTGATTATCTGATGAAGATCATCAACTAAAGCAAAGGTCAAAGGTGGATTATTTTTCTGACCTGAAGCAATATTATCTAGAGTTAGAATCATGCTACCTTCTAAATCATCTGCAAGAACTCGATTGCTGGTATTATTAATAAAAAGAATCATCACAGGAAAAGAAGCAATATCATTTCCATATTCTGCTGAATTATTCGAAAAAGTATTATTTTTAAACTCTGGCTTAAAGTCATCTCAGCTTATCGATCCACCATTATAAGTTGCTCAATTATTGCTAAAATTGTTTGACGAAATATTAAAATAGCAACTATCAGAATTTTTGCAAGCAATTTTTATAGCTCCTCCAATTCCATCTAGTATTTCTTGAAAGGTTACAGTCAGTCGAGATTCAGCATAGTTTTCATAGAAACTTGAAGAAGAAATATTCAGATTTATGCTGCTAGTCCAAATTGCACCACCATTATAAGCTGCATTTGATATAAATGTAGAGAAAGTGATATCGCATTGAGAATACTCAGAAAAATCTGCTTCATTTAAAATATAAATAGCTCCACCATTTTCGGCAAAATTGTTTAAGAAAATAGATGAGCTAATTGAAATGTCACTGCATTCCCAGCAGTATAAAGCGCCTCCATTAATGCCATAACCATCCAAAAACTCTGAACTATATATTGATAGACTGAATATTTGTGTCCCTGAGATAGCACTATTACTATAGTTTTTAAAAGATGAATTTGAAATAAAAAGAGAGCTAGAAGACGTATCAATTGACTTATTTGAACTAATGAAGACTGAATTCTCACAATACATTGTGCTACTATCATATAGATAAATCATTCCTCCACTGTCAACTGCAAAAAGATTTTCAAATGACGTTGAGACAAGGTTGACAGTACTAGATGTCGCATGTATAGCAATTCCTGAACTATTTGAGAGGCCATCATGAAAATTTGAATTGACCACCTTCATATGGCTCATACTCAATAGGATAAAACATCCTTGATCTCCTTTTTGGTTAGAAAAAGTGCTATTTATTATTGTAGCATCAGAGTCCTCTAGGAAAATGCCTGGGCTTTTTCCACTGGCAGAGTTATTTGACATTTTTGAGGAAACAATCGAAATAAGTGATGATAAAAGAGTTATTGTTCCTTCATTATTTGCATAGTTTTCACTTATCTCTGTATTGTATATTGAGGAGCCAACTGAACTAGTTGCCATGAATATTGCCGAGCCTCTATTTTTGCATGTGTTTTTGTTGAATATAGAACTATAAAGATGAAATTGAGCATCTGTGTCTGCATATATAGCACCTCCTGAGGATTCTGCTACATTTTGAATAAAAGCACATGAAAAACAATAAAAGCGAGACTTCAAACTAATTGAAGCTACTCCTCCATCAATTCCACTGCTGCAGTTGTGAAATGTTGCTTTTTCTGATTGAAAAACTGCTGAATTTTTCAAATTGAGTGCTGCTCCAGAATTAGGTGAGGAATTATGCCTGTATCTTGAGCCATTATCAAGGACATAATCGTTATCCAGTGTAAATATTGTCCCTTTATTGTATTCATATAAGCAATCATTTATTTTCAATGTAGAATTTATATTTGGATTATCTAGAGATATTGTTGCAATTCCTGAATTAAATTGAAAAGTGCAGGAATTAAAAATCATTTTTGAGGTTGATATTTCAGTATTCTCTCCTATCGCAATATTAAATACAGAGCTATAAGCGCCAGAATTATTTATAAATGAGCATTGGGTCAAAAAAAGCAGTCCACTTATATAATGAACTGAAATTGTGCCTGAAAATCATGCCCTATTTTCTTGAAAGTCACAGTTACTGATCGAAGAATCTACAGATATAAAAGTGTTGCTATCAATATAAATGCATGAGCCTTCTAAAGCTTGATTATTGTAGAAATAAGTGCTTAAAATAGTTAGTGATAATATGTACTTTAAAGCAGAATTTCTTTGAATAAAAATTCCTCCACCATTAACACCTCCAAAATTATTTTCAAAAATGGTGTGATAAATATAAAATTGCTGTGTCATATTACTGGTAGTCGAAATTGAAAAATAAATAGCACCTCCATTTAAATTTGGTGATCTATTTGAATCAAAATTAGAAGAATTTATATAAAGACTTTGCCCTGCAAAATATAATGCACCTCCTAAATCTCCAGAATTATTGTAAAATGAACAATTTTGCAGAAATAAGCTGGAAAGACTGCTTATAGCTCCCAAGCTTTCAGATTCATGATTTGTGTTTGAATTGAATTCGGAATCTTTTATTGTTACTAAAGAATTTGCATCTAATATTAAGCAAATTCCATTACTTCTTGATCCACTATTATATTCAAAATTAGACGACTTTATTGTTATGTTTATTGTATTTGATATAAGGATCGCAGGAGAAGAATTTTTAGAGTAATTATTTTTGACGTTCACAGACAATAGATTAGCATTGATAGAATCAGAAATGAATGATAAATTCTGAAGATTTAAATCAGGAGGATCCACTATGTTTAGTCTAATATATAAATCAGGATTTTCAATAAAATATTTTATAATTATTGAATTGACATTCATAGCTGCAGAGGAAGTGGCTCCGTTATTGCTAATTTCAATGTTTTCTAAGTCAATATTAATCATTTTAGACACGTCAATTATCCCATTCCCACCTGAATGATTTTCATTAAATCTTGAGTTAAGAATTTTCATTCATTTCGCTAAGTATTTTCCTTCAGTAGGATTTTCATTTGAAGTAGTCAGGCTTATAACTCTATCCTGTAAATAATTTTGATTGGCATAACTACTTTCAATGTGGATCAAAGTGCCAGCTTCAACGCCATTTAGAATGAATAATGAATTTTCGATCAGGAAATTTTGGGTTTCATCCTTATAATTTGCATATAGAATTCCAGCAGCTTTTCCAAAATTTGATATAAAATTCGAAATATAAATATGAATATGGCTCAATGTTGAGTAAATTATCTCTCCTCTATCATTTGTTTCAATAGTAAAATTATTGTTGTCCTGTTCTATATTTATTAGACCTAAATCGCAATAGTTATATGAAAAAGAGCAAGAATCAATTAAAAGTGATTGAAAATTTTTCAAAGAGAAAAGTGAGGCTTCACTGGTTCCAGCCAATGAGTTTTTAAAAACCACATTATTTTGAAATTCAACATTCCTAAAAACAATAGTAGATATATTTGCAATGTTTAAAAACCCTTTTAAATTGATTTCATCCTTTATTTCATATCCATTATTGATTCTACTAACAGATCCATTCTCAAATTTCAGATTTCCATAGATATTTTGATTGATTTTTTCTTCGTATGGGTCTAGTTCACTACCACATACATCTGTTGCTATTATTGCTGAACCGTCTTGATCATAAACTTTTATATTGTCAAAAGTGACATTATTTAAAGTTATGTTACTTCCATTCATTGTGCATATAATTGAAGAAAAATCAATCCGGAAATTAGTAAAAGTTACATTAGTAAGAACTAAGTTGCTTGATACTAACAGGAAAAATAAAGCACTATTATATCTGGAGCATCAGGATAAGGGTAAGAATTTGTCTATGATTTCGCCTCTATCGTTGTAATAGGCATCTGATACTGAATCATAGACAACAACTGGGCAATAATCACAATATTCGCCACTTGAGCAATCTGGCATTGTATCCTCCCAGTCAAAAATGATGTTATTTATCTCGAAGAGTTTGGCTTTCTGTATATAGAACTCAAAGGTGTCTGGAGAATTAATTTCTTCTCTTCTTATAGTTGTTGAAGTGCTGTTTCAAGGACTAATTTTTATAATTTTTCCAGAGAAATTTTTAAAAGCTTTTCATGGAATAGCGTATTCTACATATCTGTTATTTTTATTAGGAGTGTAATGTGGAGCTATTTTATAATCTCCTCCTAAAATGTAAATAACTGAATAATCATGGATTATCATCGAAAGGCAATACGAAATACTTGCATAAGGGTAAAAATATGTTCCATTTCCAATATATGAGCTAGGGTCACCCTCTGATTTTACAAAGTAAACATGAGGATTTTTTGATGATGAAGTATCAATTATAGGTATTGAAACTGGATATCCATCTGGAAATGTTTTAATATTGTTGTTAACATCATATGATTGATAGCAATTTTTATTTCATAAAATCCGTAAATAATTAATATAGTAACGGCAAGATAAGCATCCATTATAAGATTGATAAGAACGTTGACAAAAAGAATAATAATTCGTTTCCTGATTACAGTTACCATTTGCGTAATTGCATTCCAGGATATTGCACTCTTCATAGCAATTTAAAAAGTCTAATGCCTTTTCTAACGAGCATGTATAATTAGAAGCAGCATAACAATCTTCCAAATGCACAACATATGAAAAATTGTCACGGATGATCTGCTGATAAGAAGAGAAAATCGCCAAAGAATTATTAAGGCATCAATTATTTGGATATAGATCTACTTTATCGAAATTGCAACTTGCTACCATGCACTCTGGCTTGCATGATCCATAATCAGTCCATAAACAATTATCTGAGCATCGGCAATCTTGATAATCATATAAACATTCTTCATTATTGCATTCAGGGTCGCAGATTCCATTTGCAAGCATAGTTGGAAAGCATCCATCTGCGCAATGGCCACAGTCGTGGTTATCAAGATCGCAGTCTCAATTATCACATGCTTCGTCACAATTTCCATTACCAAGCATTGAGTCCAAGCATCCTGGAGAGCAAGTGCAATCGCCTCAATCAAATCCACAGTTTTCAGTATTGCAAGAGCTATCACAGACACCATTTCCTAGATTTTGAGGATCACAGCCATCAAGGCTTACACAATTCTCGTAGCAATCAGAGCTTTCTTTTAGTAGTGATCCATTAAGCTGGAAATTTGTATCGTAATTGCAGTAGGATGTCATGCATTCAGGGTTGCATCTATGATCACCTTTCTATTTTAAAATTACCTTGATATCTGGGCAAACTGATAAAGGGCAGGTTAGATCTATGCTTTTTGCTGACCATAAAATGCTAAGAATCACTAAGTAATTCATATTATTAGAATTTGAGAAATTTTTTTTGGGTTATTTTTTATAAATTATGAATTTCGAGATATAAACAATCTTCATTATTGCATTCTGAGTCGCAAACTCCGTTCCCGAGCATAATATGAAAGCATCAATCTGTACAAAGCCCACAATCGTGATTATCAAGAACACAGTTTCAATTATCACAAGTCTCATCACAATTACCATCTCCTAGTATTAAGTATAAACAGACAGGAGTGCAAGTGCAATTTCCTCAGTTAAATCTGCAGTTTTGTGTATTACAAAAATTGTCACATATCCCATTTCCAAGTTTTTCTGGGTCGCAACCGTCGAAATTAATGCAAGTTTCATAGCAATCTAAATTTTCTTCATTAATTTTTCCATCAGTACCCAGCTTTATATCAAAATTGCAGTACGAAGTCATACAGCTATGATCACATTTTTGATTTACTTCTAAATTAAATTTATCCTAATATCTGGGCAAGCAGATAAGTGGCATTCAAGGACTTTATCCTTAGTTAACAGTAGAGTAAAGGAAATTATTAGTATTTCATTTATAATTACAAATAGTTTAATCATTTTCTTATATATAGATTTATACAATAGTTCCTAATAATATAAACATTTCAAATATCCCTGCAACCCAGATTAAAGAATTTTATATCATTTCAAGAGATTTGTAATGTCTCTTGATAGCAAAAAAAATTTTTAAAATATCCTTGAATTTAGCAATTAAATTTTATCAATTATGATGATTGAGAGTTTATTTAATAAACTAAAAAATTTCAATTAGAGTATTAAGTTATCCATTAGTATAAATTTAATTTAAAAGAAATTAGATTGTATTTTAAATTTTTATAAATAGATTAAATAAGATTAATGTTTTAGCGCATAAATCAAGGCTCATTTATTATTTTAAAATAACTTCTGTATGGTTTTAGTAATTAAAAAAGAAATAAAACAGATAGTTTTCAACTTTTTAAATAGCTGATTTAGAAAATTGAAAAATAATTTAAAATAAAGTATCAAAATGGATATTGTTTACCTGATATTAAGGTCCTATATTTCATATATCTAGCTAAAGCTTAAAATTATTATCTTAAGCAAATAATTTCTTTAGGCATTGATAATTTTAGAGCTTTCCTCAAAATTTTCTTTATTGTTTTTAGCAGTATCAACTGGAGCTTGACTTTCATTTATTAAATTGTCATTTGAGGCAATTGACAGATTAACACTCCTTGATTCTAATTTTGACTCTTCAAAAACACTTCTTAAGCTTCTCAGTGCAGACTCACTTCTATCTTTTCTTCTACTTCTTAAATAGTTTACTTTCTTAAATATCGCAGAGCAAAGCGATTTGATTAAATAATATGCCCAATAAACTAGAAAATAAATATTTGCTATAACAATCAATATAAAGAAAAAAATATTTGCCAGGGTACTTAATGATCCCATTAAATAATAAAGTCCACAATAGATGGTAACTACACAGACAAGCTTTGCCCTCAGCTCCATTTGGTTTAATTTGTATTCATTGTATGGATTATTGGAATATTGAAGTCTGAGATAAATTGAATATAAAATTGCAACAATAAGGGCCTGAATTTTAATAGAAATTCTCGTTAAAAATACTGAGCAGCAGATAAGAATAATTTTACTGTATAAAATGATAAATTCCCAGTAAAAGTGTTCTTCTTTGTATCCATTGAAAAGAAATCCAAATCTAAGGCGTATGCTTATCTCGTTTAGAGACTTTCTATTTTTTATCATATGTGCTAAACAAACTGTGGGTAAAATGATTCCCCACAAAATAATAGATGGTAAAGAAACAGTCAGCACATAAAATATATGCTCATAATCCCAACATCTAATGTCTAAATCTTCTTCAATCCAGTACTCCCCGCTGTTTATTTCTGAGCAGTTCATTGATGAAAACATTTTTTTCACTATACTTGGATGGATTAAAAACAGCAAAATAATACAAGTTGATATGAAATCATCAAAAAATGTTTTATAAGATCTTTTCAATATTTTGACAATAGTTCAAAATAAAAATGACATAATAATTATCAGAACTGGAATTAACCCTACGATGATTAGTATCCTATAATAAATCAAGCTTTGAGACTTTTCGTTATGGAAGAGGCATTGAAATGAATAAATTTGCTGGTAGACATAGTCAGCATTGTTTTGAACTTTAAATAGGCCTATAACTTCTTCAGATCAGTTGAGTTTAAATGTGGATGCTAAAATTACCATTTGAATATAATTCAAAAATATTTTTATATAAATCGATAAATGAGATCTTGGTCTAAAAGCAGATTTTCTCGTCGCTCTTACAAGAATAAATAATAAAATGATAAGCGCTAAAGAAACTCCTGTTGTAGTCACAATATTTACTGTAACGCTTTGGCATTCCTCACACTTGTTGTCCATTGTATGTGAATATCCTGATTTGCAAGCTTGACACTTATTGCCTTGATAAGCCATTCCACATTCACCAGTATAAGAGAGGTTAATTTTATTAGGAGAGCCCAAACAAGCTGGAGAATGGGGACATTTTCAAAACTTATCTGTATATAAATTATCTCTTCAATATCCAGGCTTCGGAACCATTGTATAATTTCCATAGCATTCAGCTATTTCTGGACAGGCCAAGCAAGAAATTAAATTTGGATTTAAGCTATAAAACCCTTCAGGACATACTTCGCAGTTTTTTCCCGATGTAACTTCACCCAATTCACATTTTCTGACATTTGCATTAAAAGTCAAATTTTGGCTGTAAAATTTCTGGCCTGATTTTTTTATTTTAGCAGCATCAATTGCTGAGGAAATAACTGTTATTTGTATATTTGACCCTGGCTCTTCTGAAATAACAAACTCAGAAAAATTAAAAATACCATTTACTGCTGTAACTTTGGTTTTGCCAGAAATTTTGGTTGTTGAGTTGACTGATTTTAGCTCTGCTTCACTTAAATTGTCAGTCGTTATGACATTATCCATATTATCTACTAAGGCAACACAAAGCTGGTTTTTATAATTCTGTCCAGATGCAATTTCAGTTAAATTCGAGCTTGATACAGGTCCGCCCAATCTTCTTCTACTTCCATAATCTTCTAAAATTCCGCTTTCATTGATTCTCATCAATTTTATTGGGAAACTAGCTATGTCTTTTCCATACAAAGCAGTATTATTCTGGTAAGAGTTATTGAAAAACTCAGGTAATTGATTGTCTCAGCTTAAAGCTCCACCATTATATTTTGCATAGTTTTCTATGAAATTATTGGATTTAATTTTAAACTTGCATGATTGAATATTAGCGCAGCTTATTTTAATTCCTCCACCAATTCCATATTCTATCTTTGCATGATCGAATTCGGTATCTGCTTTATTCTGTTTAAAAACTGATGATGAAATGTTTAAGTTAACATCACTTCCAAAAATTGCTCCTCCATTTGCCGCAATGTTATTAATAAATTTGCAAGAAAAAATATTATAAAAATCTGCGAATTCACTGCTAGAATCAAAATATAAACTACCACCATACAAAGATGCAGAATTATCTATAAAAGTGCATAAATTGATATTTACTTTACTGCATGCTTGACAACTGACTGCACCACCATCAATTCCTAGGCCATTAGTAAAGGATGAGTTCGATATTTCTAAATATTTTAATTGTTTACCATATATTCCAGTAAAAGAAAACTCACGAAAATTTGAATTTTTGATAATCAAAGTGGCTTGATTCGCATTTATTATCCCGCCTGCTGTCGAGCTTGATAAACGTTTAAAATTAGAATTATTAACAATAATAGTGCTATCAAAAGTAGCATAAATTGCTCCTCCTCTTGGGGATAACAATTCATCAAAAATGCACGAGTCGACAGATACCAAGCTTGAGCTTGAATATATTGCCCCTCCACTATCGTTTGAACTTCCTCTATAAAATGTTGTATTTCGCAAATTAATGCTACTTGCAACCTGTAAATAAACAAAATTTCCATAAATGCTTGATTGATTTGCAAACTTTGAATCATAGATATCTGCCATTGAGAATGATAGCTTTACTCCAGAAACATAGCCTTTAGCAGAATTGCTATTCAGATTGGAAGAAGAAATAGTTAATTTCGAGCTTATCAAAGTAATGACCCCTGCTCCATTAGCATTATTATCAGAAAAATTTGACGCCACAATAGAAGAAGCTGTAGAGTTGCAGTTAAAAACAAAAATTGCTGATCCATCTTTTCCACATGAGTTTTGAAGGAAATTTGAATTCGATATATAAAATAGAGAATTTTGCTCTGCGTTAAGCACTCCTCCTTGGCCTAATAAAGCTTTGTTTTGGATGAATGTGCAGTTATCACAATTAAAAATAGACTTGAAATTTATTGCTATGACTCCCCCATAGTCATCACTTGTATTATTAATAAACTGTGACTTTGCATATAGAATAGCAGAATTTTGAAGATAAAAACAGGATCCAAAAGGAGCAGAATTATATCGGAAAATTGAGTCAGTGTCTATAAAATAGTCATAGTTTAGTGATGTGACGATGCCTTTGTTGTACTCAAATAAGCAGTTTTTAGTTTCAATTGATGAGTTTCTATTCTGGTTGTCACCAAAAATAATTGAATTTCCTTTATTATTCCTAAACGTTGACAATTCAATAACAACCTTTGATCGCAAATTATTTTTATCTTGAGTGATATCAATATAAAGGGCTGCACCATAAATTGAAGTATTTTCTATGAATTTACAAGATTTAAACGATAAAATTCCACTATAAAATAATAGCGACACTGTTCCGTATTCAAAAGAATGATTTTCGGTGAAATTTGTAGCTAATATTGTTGAGCTTTCAACTAAGGCAACAGTTTTATCGATATACAAGGCTGAGCCATGATTTGCACTGTTTCTAGTAAAGATTACTTGGGAAATTACAAGTTCTAGAGATAGAGGGGAAGTTGATTTTTCTTCAATATAGACTGCTCCCCCAAACATAAAAGCAGAATTTAAATTAAAGCTGCTTGAAGTGATAATTATTGAGCCTTTTGTAGTTGAAGGGATTGAGGTGAAATATAAGCCTCCTCCATTTCCTAGCTTAGATTCATTTGATTCAAAGGTTGATGAGTCAATAAAAATGCTATGGCCTAAGAAGTATAGAGCAGACGACAAGCAAGCTGAATTATTAAAAAATGTGCAGTTTGTAATATATAAATCATTTTTGCTTTCTATTTGGAGAGCACCATAACCTGTGGTCTCATAATTTATATTTCCAACAAAATAAGAATTGACGATGTTTCTGCTGTGTAACCCAGATAAATAAAAACACACTGAAAATGGGCCATTTCCAATGTTCCCAAAACAATTAACTGAAGCCAAGTCACGAATATCTGAATTTTCAATTTTAAAAGTTGGTGAAGAATTCCTACAGATATTGTTTGAAATATTCAGTATATTCATATCTAAATTGTATGGATTTGATAAAGAAACCATAAAGTCACAATCGAGTTCTTGCGGATTAGCCTTTTTCTTGCTTAAATATAAATTTTCAACATCCCTGTTTTCAATAAAATAATCGATAACCAAAGTATTGATATCTTTATCTTCAATTGGAGATCCATTTGAGTCAATAGTCAAATTTTTTAGCTCGAAATTTACCAAATTAGTAGCATTGAGCATTCCTCTTGCGTGGTTGTTTTTAAAATATATGCTAGTGATATTGCATCATATTGGTGACATGATTATAGAAATAGCTTGAGCTTTAGAAGCAGTTAGAATGCTTATTGTTGTATAGGTCTTATAATCATTGTAAATTTGTGGATTTCTTATATAAATCATAGAATCATCTTCTGCTCCATTGGATTCGATTCTCAAATTACTTAAGTGGACATTCAAAAGCTTATCCAAAAAATTTATATGAATGACTCCAAATTTTCCATAATTTGATATAAAATTTGTGTCGTGAACATATACAAAAGTTTGAGTTAAAACAGTCATGTAATATGTTTCATTATAACTAGAGTCGTAAGCAGTAATTTTTATATTAGAATAAATCAATCCATCTTCACAATAATTATACATAAAAGTGCAATTATCTATTTCTATTTCTGCTGATTGCATAATATATATCAATGAAGCACTTGACTGAGAACTCTGAGGATTTTTGTAGACTAAGTTGTACTTAAAATCGACATTTTTAATCAAAATTGATGATTTATCTGCTACATATAAAAATCCACGAAAATTCATTGGGTCTCCTAGTTCATACCCATTATTCAATCTTGTTACAGAGCCTCCTATATATTTAAAATAAAGGATACTTTCTGATATATAAATAACAGCAGCAGCTTCTGTGCCTCTTAATCTTATATTGTCAAAAGTAACATTAAAAAGATTCAATTCCCCATAGCTATTAGAAAAAATAGAATCATAGTTAAAACGGAAGTTTCTTATCTCAGTGTTAATAATAGTAAATATCCCAGAACTCTGAAAAAGAGAAAGATAATTTGATCTATCGCCTCTACAATTATCTATCGGCAAATTTTTGGAAACAGGCTGATTTCTATCATTATAATAATAGCCATCACTTTCGTTGTAAAAACTATATGCGCAATATTCACAGTATATTGAGTCATTACATGCAGCATACTGCTCAGATCCGTCAAAAATCAAGTTTTTAAACTTCAAATTTCAATAATAATGATGACAAGATACCTCTGACCACCCATTAATTTTAATTATGATTTTATTGCTATCATAAGAAGTCACTAATAAATTATTGATTCAGTCCATAATATAGCAGTCTGATAAAGTGTAATTCCCATCATTTGCTAAATACAAAATATTTATTTCTTCCCCCAGATCAGATATAGACTGGAAAGCAAATTCAATCGTCTCAAATGGAGAGACACGACGGCCATCACCAGATGGAACTGAACCTATTTGGATTGAAGTTGTATGAAAGATAAAGAAATTTTTGTATCCTTCAATTCTAATATAATTAGGAATTAAACGAAATTCTATATCGAACAAAGTCATTGTAAAATAGTTATATTTATCACGATAAATGTTATCTCAGCAAAATCAGCAATAGTCATAATAGCAAGAGCTGCATATACTTTGGTCCTGGATTGGGACAAGCAAATCACAATTTTGTGTTTTAGTGATAGTTATCCCATAATTGCACTCCTTGTAGAGACACTCGCTATAGCTTATATCTGGATCTGAATACTTAGATAAAGTGCATTCATTAGAAGATGCTGCTAAGCAGTCATCAAAATTGATTATTTGAGTTGCGTCATTTAAAATCATATGCTGAAACACTGTGAACATTACTAAATCTTTGTCTTTACATCACTTGCCATCAGCTTTTGCAACTTGATCATAGAAGCATGAACTTACTAAGCATTCTGGCTTACATTTCCCATAATCTTCTACTTTACAGCTTGAAGAGCACCCGCATGCATAATTATCATACTTGCAGCCTAAATTATTGCAAATATCATCACAGACATCATTAGCGAGCATATCTAAATAGCAGCCACTGGCACAATATCCACAATCTTCCCGATCGAATTCACATCTAAGATTGTTACAGATTTCATCGCATTCTCCATTTCCTAGCAATGAAGAAAAACAGCCAGGAGAGCAATCACAGTCAAAATCATCAAAGTTGCACTCTTCTACATGGCAAGCTTTATCACAAATACCATTATTTATCATTCAAATATAACAGTTGGAAGCACATGTAATGTTTGAGCAATCTCCATTATCATAATTGCACTCTTTATTATTGCACTCTTGATTGCAAACTCCATTTCCTCAAATATCAGAACTGCACCCAGCAGCGCACTCTAAGCAAGCCCCAGCGTCATAATAGCATGAAGTCGTATTGCATTCAAGATCGCAAGATCCTCCTAATTGAGATTTATAGCCTAAATATTATTTACATGATGGAGCACAATACCCACAATCTCCGAAATCATATCCGCATTCGTGGACGTTGCAGCCTTCATCGCAACTTCCATCGCCAAGCATTGAAAGAGAGCAAAACCCTCAACTACCCAATAGGCAATCATCAATGCAGTCTGATCACGTAGCATTACTTGAATATCTGTACATTCCTCCAGTATCGTAATTGCAAGATAAACTCATGCATTCCAAGTTGCATATGCCATCACCTTGCTAGTTAGAAATTACATTAAATGGAATACACTCATTCAAATTGCACACAATATTAAGCCCAAAAGCCTGACCTAAAAAGAGTCCTAGCCAAAATACCATAATTATTAAAAAAATAATCAGAATTATTAATACCTTTTTTAATTTTTATGAAGCGGTGCTAAGAATCAGACTACATGAGCCAAAGGATCAGGAAAGACCTATGAATTAAACAATACTTAACCAATAATTATCGAAAATGAATGGAGCAACATGATAGCAAATATTTAGTCATTAAGTTAATTGCTTATAAAAGCAAATTCTAGAGTAGAAAACCCCTAAATAGTATTTCGTTTAGACACAATAAAGTAAATAATAATATATTTTAAAAATTCTGGAAGCTTAAATATCTAAATATCAAAGAAATTTAATTACAATAGTTTTTATATATTTTGAAATCGATTATACACATATATATTTTTTAATTAGATGAATAATTAAAATGAGCATATCAATCATCTTAATTGTCTGGATAAACTGTAAAATATTAAAAACAAATTGCATTTACTATAATTGTTTATTAAAATTCTAAATTCAAAACATAGCTAGTAATAAGAATAAACGCTTGCCATTTTTTATAAAAGAGAGGTGTTTTGTTATGCACAACATATGAAAAATCCTTTCGTATGATTTGTTGATAAGAAGAAAAATAGTCAAAGAGGTATTAAGGCATTAATTATTATAAGATTGGTCTATTTTATCGAAATTGCAGCTTGCTATCATGCATTCTGGCTTGCATATTCCATAATATCAGTGCACATGATATTATCCAAATCAACAACCAAAGTAATTTGTAAGAGATTTTTAATATTTTGTCCTGGCGCTATTTCTGTAAATTAAGACTGGGAATTGGGTCAGATAGCTCTCTCCTAATTAAATTTTTCTAAGCTCCCATCTTCTTTTACTTTTTTATTAACTTTATTGGATATGAAGCTATATCTTTTCCATATTTAGGAACATTATTTTTAAAATGTGTTATTTAAAAACGAAGGTATTTGGTATCATTTTGCAATAATAGTGAAGTGCATCCAGGAAAGCAATCACAATCAGTGTTATCAAAATTGCATTCTTTCACATAGCAAGCTTCATCGCAAATGGAGTTTCCAATCATATAATTATAGCAATTAGTCTCACAAGTAATATTGAAGCAGTCTCCATTGTTGTAATTGCATTTTTTATTTTTACATTCATTTCCTAATTGAGATAATTTGCTTAAATATAAATTGCATGAGGGAGCACAATACCCACAGTTTCCAAAATCAAGCCCACAAGATGCGAAATTGCAATTATCATTATAAATACCATTACCAAGATAGTTTACATTGCATGTAGGAGCATCTAAAAAGCATTGAGAGAAAAAGTTTGACATTTAAAAAATTATTTGGGATGTTATAATGGCTTCCTGTATCATAATTGCAATAAGGATTCATGCAGCTAGGATTGCATAAGCCATTACCTTGCTACTTAAAAATTACAAGAAAAGGAGGGCTATCGTTGGGATTGCAAAGAAAATCCATGCTCAAAACTGGAGTTAAAAAAATAAAGCAATGAAGTTCATAATTATATAAATAAATTAATAAATGCCAAGAATATAATTCATTGAGAATTTAATTATCAGCCCGCACTTAACTTAGTTAATTTCATTCTATAAATTAAATTATGATATTTTTATCACTTATTTATGACGAAATGCTTTATTTTAAGTAATTGATCACTTAGCTTAAAATTACCAATTTTAACTATAAATGAAAATGAAAATTCAGCTTATACTTCATTTATTAATTAAATATCTTAAAACCAACAAGCTATACTAATCTATGCAATTAATAATAAGGCCTATCAATTATTTAAGATGAATATTTCTAATTAGTTTTAGGAACATCAAGCTTATTCGCAGTATTTATTGAGCTTTCAATATTATTAAGGTTCTGACTTTGAGCTTGCATACTTTCATTTGATGAATTTGATACGTTAATTTCAATATCTATAACGCTTGATATCTCACAATTTTCACTGTTTAAATTGTTGTTCTCGCTGTCAATTTTGCTTCTATTTTGTCGTTGATTCACTTTTTTCGATATCATTAGAACGATTGACTTTATAAGATAATATCCTCAATATATCGAAAAATACAGATTCGCTGTCAAAATAAATAAGAAAAAAATAAAGCTGGAGATATAACTTAAAGAACCCATTAAATAATAAAGCCCACTATAAATAGTAACCACACAAACGATCTTTGCTCTTAATTCCATTTGATTTAAACTTTTGTCGTTATACGGATTATTTGAATATTGCAAACGTAAGCAAATAGAATATAAAATTGCTACAATAAGTGCTTGGATCTTCAATGAAATTCGAGTCAGAAAAACTGAACAACAAATCAGAATAATCTTTGTGTATAAAATTATAAACTCCCAAAAAAACTGATCGTCTTTGAATCCATTAAATAGAAAACCATATCTTAGCCGTATATGTATTTCATTAATATGGTCTCTATTTCTAATAAGATTTATCAAACAAATCGTAGGCACAACAATTCCTCATAAAATTATAGTTGGCAAGGAGACAGTTAGTACATAAAAGAAATGATCGTAATTTCAGCATTTAATATCAAGGTCTTCTTCAAGTCAATATTCTCCAGGATTTATTTCAGTGCAATTCATTGACGCAAACATTTTTTTAACGGTACTTGGATGAATCAAAAACAGGAGAATAATGCACGTTGAGATAAAATCATCCCAAAAAGTTTTGTAAGAACTTTTTATGAACTTGATGAAAATTCAAAATAATAATGATAAAATCACCATTAAAAAAGGAAGTAAAGCAATAATAATTAAAGTTCTAAAATAAGCTAAGTCTTGGGATGCTCCATCTTGTAAAAGACATTGGAATGAATAAATTTGTTGGTAAACATAATCAGTGTTATTTTGGGCCTTAAAAAGCTCTAAAACTTCAATTGGTCAGTTTAATTTGAAAGTAGACGCTAATATAACCATTTGAATATAATTCAAAAAAATCTTTATATGGACAGATGTATGTGATTTAGGCTTAAAGGCAGATTTTCTTGTAGTTTTTACCATTATAAATAATAAAAATATAAGCCCAAGTGTAGTTCCTACTGTTGTTAAGGAGTTAATTACAGTACTTGGACATTTTTCACATTTTTTATTCATTGTATGAGAAAACCCAGCTTTGCATGACTGACATTTATTTCCTTTATAAGCTTTGCCACATTCGCCTGTATAAGAAATATTGTTTTTATTAGGTGATCCTAAGCACGCTGGAGGATGCGGACACTTTCAAAATTTATCTGTGTGCATATTATCTCTCCAATATCCAGGCAATGGAGCCATTGTATAGTTTCCATAGCATACAGCTGTATTTGGACAAGTAAGACATGAAATTAAGTTCGGATTTAAACTATAAAACCCTTCGGGACATACTTCACAATTTTTTCCTGATTTAACTTCCCCTATCTCACACTCTCTTACATTTGCATTAAAGGTCAAATTTTTACTATAAAAAATTTCGCCAGATTTTTTAATTTTATCAGTATCTATTGCTGAAGAAATCACCATTATTTGAATATCAGATCCTGGCTCTTCTGAAATAACAAATTCAGAAAAGTTAAATATTCCATTTATTGCAGTAGCTTTGGTTATGCCTGAAATTTGTGTGGTCAAGTTTACAGATTTCAGCTCTGCTTCGCTCAAATTATCGGTAACTATGATATTATCCATATCATCAACTAAGGCAATAATTAATGGGGTTTTATTGTTTTGCCCAGATGCAATCCCAGTTAAGGTAGAATTCGACACAACTAGCATTCTATTAGTATATCCATCTAAGCTTCCATCTTTATTTACTTTTGCCAGCTTTACAGGATAAGAGGCTATATCGTTTCCATATTCTGCAGTATTGCCTATATATGAATTATTAAAAAATTCAGGTATTTTATCATCCCAGCTGATTCCTCCTCCATTATATTTTGCAGTGTTTTCAGTGAATGTACTAGATTTAACTACTAGTTTGCATTGCTCAATATTTGGGCAGCTTATTTTTATGCCTCCTCCAATTCCATAGTCAAATTTTTTGCCCACAGCAATTTGGTCTGTATTTGCTGCATTTAAGTTAAATTCTGAAAAGAGGATGCTAAGGCTTATATCACTTGCAAAAAGAGCTCCTCCATTTTTTGCAGTATTATTTATAAACTGACTTGAAAAAATATTATATGACTCACCGATTTCATTATTTGCAGTTAAAAATATAGCACCTCCAGATAAAAGGGCTATATTATTAGCGAAATTGCAATATTTTATATTGACTTCATTGCACGAGTCACAATAAACAGCACCTCCGTTAATTCCAATTCCATTAATTAGAGAGGAATCTGCAATTTCCAATTTTTTGAGCTGTACTCCATATATGCCGGTTGAAGAAAAGTCTGAAAATATTGAGTTTTCTATAGATAAAGCAGCTTGCTTAATGTTTATGATTCCTCCTGCTGATTGACTAAATAAACTAGAGAATTCACAATTGCTTATTGCTATTGTGCTACCAAAAGTCGCATAAATTGCAGCTCCATTTTTAGACGATAGTTGACGAAAAGATGAAGAAGATAATAGCACAGCGCTTAAGCTGGCATATATAGCACCTCCATTTTCACTTGAATTTCCCTTAGAAAATGAAGTATTATGTATATTTACAGTGCTTAATGAAAATATATAGAGAAAGTTTCCAGATGCACTTGCTTGAGCTTCAAAGGATGAACTATATATCTCAGTATTGGATAAGGAAAGCTTGATTCCTGAAGTGATTCCCTTAGCAGTGTTATTCTTGATAATAGAAGAAGAAATAATTATTTTTGAACTTATAAATGCCATTAGCCCAGCCCCATTCGCATGATTTTCAGTAAAATAAGAAGAGTATATATAAGATGCTGTCAAATTGCAATTAAAAGCAGAAATTGTAGACCCATCATTTTCACACGAATTTTGCATAAATTTTGAATTTGATATATAAAATCGAGAATCTTGCTCAGCATTTAATACACCACCTTTTCCTTTTAAAACTTTATTTTTGATAAAACTGCAATAATCACAGTGAAAAGCTGAATTAAAACTTATTGCTACAACACCTCCATATTTTTCGCTAGTATTATTGTAAAATTTAGAATTTGCATATAATATAGCAGCATTTTGAAGATAAAAGCAAGACCCAGAACTAGCGAAATTAAACTGAAAAATTGAGCCATGATCAGAAAAATAATCATTATTTAGCGAAACAACTTTCCCAGAATTATATTCAAATGTACAATTATTTGTCTCAATAGTAGAGTTTTTGTTAAGGTTATCTACATATATAACAGAATTTCCAGTATTTTTTCTAATTACAGATGATTCAATAATAATTTTAGAACGCAGTTTATTTGTGTCTTGAGCAATATCAATATGAAAAGCTGCACCTAAAGTGGAAGAATTTTCTATGAATTCGCAGGATTTGAATGATAAAATACCACTATTATAATATAAAGAGACTGTTCCTGATTCTTTAGAATTATTTTCATTGAATTTTGATGAGGTTATAATTGAGTCTTCAGAAAAAGCTACAGAGTGATCAATATATAAAGCAGAGCCATATGCTGCATAATTTCTATTAAATATTGCTTGGTTTATTATAAGCTCCATACTCAACGGTGATATTGATTTTTCTTCTATAAAAATTCCTCCGCCATCTTCATATACTGAGTTATTTGTAAAATTGCTTGATGAAATAACGGCAGAGCCTTTATTTGTTGAAGTTGCTGAAAGAAAATAAATGGCTCCCCCACTACCCTTTTTTGATTCATTTATTTCAAAATTCGAGGAATCAATAAAAATACTTTTACCAGAAAAGTAAATAGCAGGTGACAAATTGGCAGAGTTGCTAGTAAACGAGCAATTTGTGATATATAAGTCATTTTCACTTTCGATTTGGATTGCCCCATTGCCAGAAATATAATTATTTTTATTTCTGCAAAATATTGAATTTGTTATATTTTTATCAAATGGCCCTGTAAAATAGAAGCAGATAGGGAGAAGACCATTTCCAATATTGTCTGTACAAACAGTTGATGATATATCAGTAATATTTGAGTTATAAATTTTAAAAGTTGGAGATGAACTTCTGCAGATATTATTCGTCATTGTGAGATAAAACATATCCAGATTATATGGATTTAGCATAGATACCATGAATGCACAATCAATAGCTTTTGGGTTTATTAATAGTTTACTTATATATAAATCTTCGATGTCTCTATTTTTGATAAAATAATCAAGCAAAAGAGTATTAATATTTTTATCCTCATTTGGAGACCCATTAGAGTTTATACTTAAATTTGTCAAATCAAAATTAGCCAAATTGTTAGCAGTTATCATACTTTGAGCATGATTATAATTAAATGTTAAATTTGTCATTTGGCATCATCTTGGCATTAAAATGACAGTTATTGTATTATAAGTTGACAATGTCAGTCTGCTTATGGTTTTAGTTTTATATTCATCCAAAATATAAGGGCTATTAACGTAAACTAAAGAATTAGTTTTTGCTCCATTAAACTCAAACACTAAATTATTTAATTGAACATTTAGGAGTTTTTCTATGAAGTCTATATGAATTATTCCACGACTCCCATAATTCGATATAAAACGTGAATCGTGAATATATATGTGAGTAAATGTTAAATAAGTCAAATAATATGTCTCATTGCGAGCAGTTTCATAGCTAGTGATATCTAGTTCTGCAAAAAATAGCCCAGTTTCACAATAATTATACATAAAAGTACAGTTTTCTATTTCAATGCGCTTTATATAGTTTAAATGTATAAGCGATGCGCTTGAAAGATAGCTTTGAGGTTTTAAATAAACTAAATTGTATTCAAAAGTTACATTTTTTATTTCAATTGTTGATTCGTAGGTTGAGTATAAAAATCCTCTAAAATCCATAAGGTCACCAAACTCATATCCATTGTTTAATTTCCTTACAGAGCCTCCATAATAAATAATATCCATCCCAGAATTTACTATAACTGCGTTAGCTTCAGCTCCTTTTAGTCTTATATTCTCAAAGTTGACTTTAATTAACCTCAAAGACCCAGAGCCTGCAATAATAGAATCATAATTGAACCTTCAGTTTTTTATTTCTACATTTTTCAATTCAAAATCACTGTTCTTCAATTGAAATAAACTATAAGTATTATCATTATCATTTTCACAATAACTTGAAGGGAATTCTTCATTTACAGCTTCATTTCTATCATTATAATAAAATCCATCAGTCTCATTATAAGTATTATATGAACAATACTCACAATATATAGAATTATTGCAAGTAGCAAACTGTCCTGATCCATCAAAAATCACATTTTCAAATTTAATTTTCCCAGAAATTTCACATGAAAATTTAGCTCAGCCATCCATTTTTATGATAATGGCAGTGCCATCATAAGTAGTAAAGGTAAAGTTTAATCTATCTGAAGATAAGGCTTCACAATCAGTCAAGGAATAATTTCCATCATTAGCTAAATACAAAAGATTTGTCTGCGTCTTTAGATTTGATATGGATTCTAATGCATAATCAAGAGTCTCAAATGGAGTATAAATACTTCCATCTCCAATTGGAAAAGATCCTTTTTGAGTGGAAATGACATGTCAAATATAAAAATCAGAAATCCCTCCTGATTTATAGCATTTTTGAGTGTAATCTAACTTTTCAGGAGAAAGATTTTGATTGCAAATATAAGAGCTATTATATGTAAATTCAAAATCAAATAAAATAAATGATAAGCAAAATGAAGATTCTTCCTGACAAGGAGAACAATATTGAAAGCCGTTGCATTGATTGCACAAATTTGAAGCTTCATCAGGTATATTTGAGCAGTTATTTTCTTCAAAATCACATAAACCATAATTACATTCCCGAAAATAGCATTCGGAATAGCAGGATTTAGGATCCATTGCCATTGATAAGTTACAAGTAGAATTAGATACCATCGAACAATTATCAAAAGTAACTGCACGATTAGTATCGTTAAGTATAACTTGCTGATAAATAGTAAATAAAATTAAATTATCATCATTGCATCTTTTATTAGGATCTGTGCTTATTTGATCATACTTACAGTCTCCTACTAAGCATTCAGATTTACAGTTCCCATAATTTTCTGCTTTACAATTTTCACTGCATCCGCAAGCATAAAAATCATATTTACAGTCAAAATTATTACAAAGATCATCACATACATCATTTCTAAGCATATCCAAATAGCATCCGCTTGCACAATATCCACAAATACCATTATCAAAATTGCAGGCTTGATTATTGCAAACTTCATCACATACTTGGTTTGCTAATAGCGAATCAAAACAACCAGGAGAACAGTCACAGTCATATACATCAAAATTACACTCTTCCACATTACAAGCTTCATCGCAAATAGAATTTCCAATCATCCAAGTGTAACAATTCGGGGCGCAGGTGGAGTTCAAGCAATCTCCATTATCAAAGTTGCATTCAGTGTTGTGGCATTCTTTATTGCATACCCCATCTCCTCATATAGTTGAATTACATCCTTCAGCACAATCAGAGCAGGCAAGCGCATCATAATAGCAAGATACTGTATTACATTCTGGATCACACTCACCTCCTAATTGAGATTTTTTGCCTAAATATAAGTCACATAAGCTATTGCAGTATCCACACATCCCAAAGTCTCAACCGCACTCTATTTTATTGCAATGTTTTAAACATATGTCGGTAATATAAACATCGTCGCAAGCGTAATAAGGATTTGAATGGCAATCATTGTAGCAATCTGATTTATCGATGTCATTTCGATTATTGAAAAGGCCTCCTGAATCAAACTTGCAATAAGGACTCATACAGCTTAAATTACAAGTGCCGTCTCCTTGCTGCTTAGAAATTACGAATATTGGTGGGCATTCATGGAGATTGCAGGCTAACTCAATACTTAGAGCTGGTATAAAAAGTATCAAAATCAAATACATCTTTGAATAATGAAAGTTTAAACTTAAGCTTATTAAAAAATAATTTTTATAAAAAAACTCAAAAATCAATTTTATAAAGATAGATTTTTATATAAGCAAGCTTATAAATATTGGTCTATTTCAGTATGATTGCCTTTTTTTATTCTCCTATATATATTAAACAAGGTTTCTTTTAACTTATAAAAATTAAAAATGAATTACTATTCTTTTTAAAAATAAAATTATACTTAATTATCAGATGATTCACTTTGTTCTGAATTATGTGGAGCAATTTCAAGCGACATACTTGCATTTTTGTTAATTTCTTTCGATAAATCAATATTTGAACTATCTCCAAATATAACTGTGCTGGAAAATTTACTACTTTGAAAAGGGACAATTTTATAATCATGATTGTTCTCATCGGATATAATTTGCTCTTTTTCTATATAAACGTATTTTCTTTCTTTTCTAAAATGCAAAATTCTTGATAAAACGGCAATAATTTTATTAGCAAAAGAAAGCTGCCTTAGAAGCTTCAGAAAAATATATAAAATAAACAAAATATTTGAAATCAATAACACAAAAAGTATAAGAATTGTGCTCAATGTATCTAGATCATCTGTTAAAAAGAAAAGGCCTGCCAAAATAGTTGTTAGCAATACTATCCTAGAAAATGTCTCAGTTTTATTTAAAAAATCTTCTATAAAAGGCTGATTTTTAGCTTGTAGATGTAGAAACAAGGCGAGTAAGATCGCTACTGTAATAGCTTGAATATTTATTGAGATATTAGATAAAAACACAGCGCAGCCTATGAGAATGACTTTATAATATAATACCAAAAATTCCCAGTAGTAAAGTTTTGAGCGATATCCATTGCATAAGAATCCATATCTCATTCTAAATGGGACTTCGTTCAGGACATTCTTATTTTTTATTAAATTTACAAGACAAATAGCAGGCAGTATAATAAGCCATATAAATATTGTTGGCAGAGCTATCGAAAATGCGTAAAACACATGATCATGGTCTCAGCACCTAATTCCAAGATCAGCATTAAGCCAATATTCCCCAGGATTAATTTCTTTGCAACTATAAACACTAAACATAGTGCCAATAATAGTTGGGTGAATTAGAAACAATAAAACAACACATGTTGATATATAATCGTCTCATATTTCTTTTATTCGTTTTTTACTTACTTTGTATATAATTAGTCACAAGAAAAAGCTGGCCAATTTAATGGCGAGAGGCGTTATGCTTGTGATTAAAATTTTATCATAATAAACTTTGTGCTTTGGGATTGATGACTGTAAAAAGCAATCAAAAGAAAACAGTTGAGCTCCAATGTAATCAAGACAGGTTTGGATATAGAAAAATTGAATTGCTTGAGATGGCCAATTTAAATTAAAAGTTGCAATAATAATCATAATTTGTAAATAATTTCAAAAAATTTTAATGTAGATTGATGAGACTGATGAGGGTCTTAAAGCAGAATTTCTGGTAGTTTTGAGAATAGCTAGTGCAATAAAAATTAAAAATATAAAAATCCCAAACCATCTGAAAATATTGCTTACTAAATGAGGGCAAGCTTGACATTCATTTTTATAGAGCCTCGAATAGCCATGTCCACATGAATGGCACATATTATTTTCGTATCCTTTCTTACAAGTTCCCGTAAAAGAGATATTGGATAAATTTGGAGATCCCAAGCAAGCAGAAGAATATGGGCATTTTCAAAAATGATCTGTGAATTTATTATCTCTCCAATGCCCTGGCTTTGGAACCATTGTGTAGTTTCCATAGCAAATAGCAGAGGAAGGACAATCTAAGCATTTAGAATTTTCAGCATCTATATTATAATAAGATTTTGGGCATTTTTCACAGCTTAAGCCTACAGTCGCTTCTCCGATTTCACATAATCGTAGATTGACATAAATAGAAAATGCAGAAATATTTGATGAAGCTATTGCTGAAGATACTAAACTAATATGTGTCGATGAGCCAGGTTTTGAAGAAATTATATACTTATCAAAATAATAAATCCCATTTTTTGAATAAGCTATTGAAGTTCCAGAAATTATTGCATCATTATTTGTTGGTTGCAACTGAGCTTGACTTTTAATATCTGTTGTAATAATTTGATAAATATCGTCTACTAACGCAAAGGCTAAAGGTGGGTTATCTTTTTGCCCTGAGGCAACATCATTAAGAGTTAAACTTGTACTATTTTCGGAAAAAGATTGAGTGTCTAAAAATCGACTTTTTGTATTATTGAAAAAAATCATCATAACTGGAAATGAAGCAATGTCTGCTCCATATTTAGCTGAATTATTTCTAAAAGTATTGTTTAAGAATAAGGGCTTTGAGTCTTCTCAATTAATAGCTCCTCCATTATAAACTGCGCTATTGTTGATAAAATTATTTGAGGAAATATCAAATTTGCAGCTGATTTTTGTATCCTCACATTTCATTTTTATTGCTCCTCCAATTCCATCAATTATATCTTGAAGTGTCTCAGTCTTCCAAGACCTAGCATTATTTCCTATGAATTCTGATTCGGAAATATGTAAATTTATATTTTTTGTACAAATTGCACCACCGTTACCAGCTCTATTTGATATGAATGACGAAGATATAATATTGCACTGAGATGAAGCAAGATGATCTGCTTCATTTTCGACATAAATAGCTCCACCATTTTCTGCGAGGTTATTCATAAGTAAAGATGAAACAATAGAAATATTATTGCACTGCAAACAATAAATAGCTCCTCCATTGATTCCTAAGCCATCTGAAAATTTCGACCTTGCTACAAGTAAATCAGTTTGTGTTGCGAAAATCGCAACGCTTGAATAATTCTTAAATGACGAATCTGAAATATTAATGAAGCTTGATGATAAATCAATTGCGGAGTTTAAATTTATAAAACTCGAGTTTTCCAGATGCATGCTACTTTCTTCATATAAATAAATTGCACCTCCACCATAAATACTAGTATATAAATCTGAAAATGTAGAATTAATAATCTCTAAGCTGCTAGATATCGCATATATCGCAGCACCTGAATTAATAGAAAATCCATTAGAAAAACTTGTATTTGTGATTTTTACATTACTTGCACCCATAAGAATAAAGCTCCCCTGGACTCCTTTTTGGTCAGAAAAAGTTGTATCCATGATTGTAGCGTTCGAATCTTCTAGCTCAATCCCTGTCCCTTCTCCACCACAAGAATTTTTTGATATTTTTGTCGAAAATATTGAAATAGATGACGATGAAAGAGAGATAGTTCCTTCATTATATGAATAGTTATCACTTATATCAGATTCGTATACTAATGAGCCCACCAATGTGCTTGCCATGAATATAGCCGATCCTATGTTTTGGCAAGAGTTTTGAGTCAAATCTGAACTTACGATAAAGAATTGTGCATTTGAGTCAGCATATATAACACCGCCAGAAGAACCTGCATTATTTTTGATAAATTTGCAATAAAAGCAATGAAATTGAGATTCTAAGCTGATTGAAGCTACTCCACCATTAAGATTGCTGCTACAATTAAAATATGTTGTGTTTTCAGATTTGAAAATTGCAAAATTCTTTAGATTGAATGCCCCTCCAGAGATAGGAGAAGTATTATGCTGGATAATAGAATTTTTATCCGCGATATAATCGCTATCGATTAAAAATACTGATCCAACATTATATTCAAATAAGCAATCATTTGATTCCAGAGTAGAGTTTGCATTCGAATCATCAATTGATATAGTTGCCATCCCAGAATTATATTGAAACAAGCAAGAATTTAAAATTATTTTGGATGATTTTTTCTCATTATCTTCACCAATAGATATGTCAATTGCAGAGCCATAAAGCCCAACATTTTTTAGAAATTTGCATTGGCTAAAAGAGAACACTCCATACTTATAAAAAGCTGAAAATGCGCCTGCAAAATTTGCTTTGTTTTCTTCAAAATTGCAATTAAACATTAATGAATCAGAGGATAGAGTAATATCATTATCAACATAAACACAAGAACCATCTAAAGCTTCATTATTAGAAAAATTAGCATTTGAAATAAAAATTGATAAAATAGGCTCTAAAGGAGTATTTCGGTGAATAAAAATCCCTCCACCATTAGCTGAACAAAAATTATTAGAAAAAGTGGAGTCAGTAATAGAAAGTAATAAGGCTTCAACAGCATTTAAAGAGACTAAAAAATAAATAGCTCCTCCTGATAAATTAGGTGATTTATTGGAAGTGAATTCTGATGACAAGATTGTTAGATTTTGGCCTGTGAAGCAAATAGCTCCTCCAGAATCTCCAGAATTGTCAACAAATAAACAATTTTGTAGTAATAAATTGGAGGAGCAACTTAGCGCGCCTGGGCTGCCAGAGTGACTATTTTTATTTGCATTAAATTTAGAATTGGCTATAAAAGTCAATGAATCTCCAAGAATAGTTAAACAAACACTAGTGCTTCCTGAGCCAGTATTTTCTGCAAATAGTGATGAATTTATGTTTGTATTTGTTGTATTAGATATTATAATACTTGGAGAAGAGCTTTTACAGTTATTTTTAAGAATATTTGCATTTTTTATGTTTAAATTGATGGAATCTGAAATTGAAGAAAGATATTCGCAGTCCAAATCAGGTGGATTAGTGAAATTTAGCTTGATATACATATCGGGATCATCAATATAATGGTTTAAAAGAATTGTATTTATATTCACATCTTCAGCTAAAATTAATCCGTTTGAGTTAATATTAATGTTTTTTAGCTCCAAATTAATCATTTTTGTAATTTCTATCAGCCCTGCTTTTCCTGAATAATTTTCAAGCAATGTTAAGTTGAAGAATTTGGCTCATTTAGCTAAATAAACTGTATCTATAAATTCACCATCAGCTTGAGCTAAGCTTATTATATTATCTTTAGAAAAGCTTTCATCTGCATTATTACTCTCAATATAAATTAAAGGTCCATTCTCAATGCCATTCATAATAAAAGAAGAATTTTCAATAAGAAAGTTTTTGCTTTCATAATCATATTTCGCATACAAGATTCCAGCTTTTTTCCCATAATTTGATATAAAACTAGAGTTTTTAATATGCACATGATTCAGTGTTGAATAAATGATTTCTTTTAAATCATTTGTTTCAAGAGAAAAATAATTATACTGCTGCTGTAAATTGATTATTCCTAAATCACAATAATTATACACAAAAGAGCAAGAATCTATTCAAAGTGCTTGAAATAAATTTAAAAACAACATTGAAGCACTATTTAAGCCTGTTACCGATTCTCTCAACATTACATTATTCCTGAAATCAACATTTCGAAATAGTGCTGAAGTAATATTGATGGCATGCAAGAATCCTTTAGTATTAATAGTGTCTTTAAGTTCATAGCCATTATTTAACCTATTTACAATACCATTTTCAAACTTTAAGCTACCAGAATTATAGCTCGAATTATTCGTTCCATTCCATATTATAACTCCAGAACTATCGCCATCATACACTTTAATATTATCAAAAGTAACATTATTCAAAGTCACATTTCCATTTTCAGCATATATGATCGAATTAAACCCACTTCGAAAATTGATAAAAGTTACATTAGTTAATGCCAAGTTGCTATTCACAAGATGGAAAAAGTTTTTATTGTTATCATTTTGGCATCATTTTGACGATAAAAAATCGGTTAAATTTTCTCCCCTATCATTATAATGCATGCCAGATGCAGAATCATAAATAGCAAAAGGACAATAATCACAATAGTTTTCATCATTGCAGTTGCTGACTGTATTTTTTCAGTCAAAAATAACGTTACTTATTTCCAAGTTTTTAACATTTTCCAAATAAAATAAAAATGTACTGTCACTTCTATCATCAAAGGCCCTATGATAAGTTATTGTGCTATTCAAAGTTGTAATTTTTACATATTTCATAGAAAAACTGTTAAAAATAATTTTTGTATTAAAAGATCTATATCCGCCTATTCCGGATGTACCTGGTATTGGGAATACTCTTGCAAAATAATTATCACTTTCTAATAAATAAACAGTTATATATTTATATTGAACTCTGGAAAGAGCAGTGATAGTTTCCCAAGGAGTGTAAATAGTTCCATATCCTCATTCTGGTCCTGAGTTTCCGATAGGCCATATAAAATAAATATGTGGGTTTTCCTTCGAAGATTTGTCAACTTGTGTATAATAAACATAAGCATTATCAGGAAATCGAAATGGGTAAAAATAGCCACTTATCTTGATGCAAACTCCATTTGATAGAATGCTATGATAATATTTTTTGCAAGATATGCAGCCACCTGAATATTTATAAGAACGCTCACAGAATAAATCATCAGGGGTTTCAGTATTACAGTTGCCATTTGCATAATTGCATTCAATAATATTACATTCATTGTAGCATTCTGATAGGGAAAAGGCTTTTTCCAATGTACAATTGAAATTTGAAGCTAAATAGCAGTCTTCAAGATGAGTTACGTATGAAAAATCACCTCGAATGATTTGCTGATAGGAGGAGAAAATAGCTAATGAAGAATTAGAGCATCAGTTATCAGGATACTGATCAACTTTATCAAAATTACAGCTTGCGACCATGCATTCTGGCTTGCAAGCCCCATAATCAGTTCATAAGCAGTTTTCTGCACATTGGCAATCATTATAATCATATAAGCAGTCTTCGTTATTGCATTCAGGATCACAAACCCCATTTCCAAGCATAATTGGAAAGCATTCTGACGCACATGCCCCGCAGTCATGATTATCAAGGTCACAGTCTCAACTGTTACACTCCTCATCACAATTTCCATCTCCCATCATAGAATTTAAACACCCAGGAGCACAAAGGCAATCTCCCCAGTCAAATCCGCAATTTTCTGTATTGCAAGACTCATCACAAGATCCATTTCCAAGATTTTCTGGGTTGCAGCCGTCATGACTGACACAATATCCGTAGCAATCTGAGCTTTCTTTCAAAACTGTTCCATCTAATTCAAAATTTGTGTCATAATTGCAAGATGAGCTCATGCATTCGGGATGGCATCTATGGTCGCCTTTCTAAATTATTGTTACAATAATATCTGGGCAAAGAGATAAATCGCATGTTAAGTCTTTGCTCTGAACATTGAGGAAAAATACATAAATCACTAAAAATTGCATCAAACTGTTAATTATATTTTATCAAGTAAGATTAAAGTAGCAATGAAATACTTTCTTATGCAAAGAAGGATTAAATTTACAGCATTAATGAGTTAATTAGAGTATAAACTCAAGAATTTAGTAATTTTTGAATCTAAAAATAAATTTTAGATAGAACTTAAATCCCCATAAATGTAAAAATTTTTCTCTTAGTTTTTACTCTCTATACTCTGATCTGAAGGGCAGGGATCTCGTTCATTAGAGATAATTTCTTTAATTCCTGTAGAATTAATCACATCTATGCTTTGATAATTATCGATTTTGAAATTTATATCTGAATTAATATCTGAATTAGCGTCTTCTATTATATATGCTCTTTCACGATTTGAATATAAAATTCTAATAATTATTGAAAACGATTTTTTGAAAAAAGAAAATTGAGCTAAAAATATTCATATAATCCAAATTATAAAAATAGCGTTTAAAAATAATACAACTAGTAAAAGCAATAGTACAGACGTATAATCTAAATCATCGGTGATAAAGAAAATACCAGCTAAAATAGTTATAAGAGAAACTAATCTTGAAAAATTTTCTGCTTTATTAAATAATGGTTCAGTAAATGGTAGATTTCTAGTCTGTATGTAAAAGAATAAAATCATTAAAATGGCTACTGTAAGAGATTGAACACTTATTGACACATTTGACAAAAATGCTGAGCAGCCTACTAAAATGGATTTATAATATAAAATCACAAATTCCCAGTAATAAAACTTAGATCTATACCCATAAAATAAAAATCCATACCTTAGTTTAATTGGGACTTTTTTTAATAAAGTCCTATTTTTTACCAGATTTGCTAGGCAAAGTTCTGGAACTACTATAGCTCAAATAATTATACTAGGAAGAGCTAACAGCAGGGCGTAAAATAAATGATCGCGATCCCAGCATCTAATCCCTAGATCAGAATTTAGCCAAAATTCTCCAGAATTAATTTCTTTGCAACTGAATATATTAAACATCATGCCTAAGAAGCTAGGATGGATTAAAAATATCAAAATAATACACGTTGATATATAATCATTTTTCATTTCCTTTATATTTTTTCTCTTAATAATATAAATCATTGATCATGAAATAAAGCATGCTAAAACAACTAAAAATGGAGTTAAGCTTGTGATTAAAATTTGGTAAAAATAAATTTTTCTCTTTGACTCTAAAGATTGTAGAAAACAGCCAAAAGAAAAGAGCTGAGTTCCGATGTAATCAATTGATGTTTGAGCATTAAAAAATTTCAAAAGTTCTGGTGGTCAATTTAAATTGAAAGTCGCAATAATAATCATGATTTGTAAATAACTCCAAAAAATTTTTATATAAATTGACAGTGAAGACTTTGCCTCTAGTGCAAATTTCCTGACGGATTTTATAATTGCCATCATGATTAAAATCAATAAAATAAAAATTCCAAGTCATCTAAAAATGTTGTTAGATTTACTAAGACAAGCTTGGCATTGATTTTTATATAATCTCGAATAACTCTTTTCACAAGAATTACACATATTACTTTGATATCCTTTTTTGCATATTCCTGTAAATGAAATATTATTAGAGTCGGGGGATCCCAAGCAAGCAGATGAATATGGGCATTTTCAGAATACATCTGTAAATTTATTATCTCTTCAATATCCTGATTTTGGAACCATTTTATAACTCCCATAGCAAACTGCAGAAGAAGGGCAATCTAAACACTTAGAGTATTTCGCATCTATATTATAATAAAATTTGGGGCAAATCTCACAATTTAAGCCAACAGCTGCTTCTCCTGCTTCGCAATATCTAAAATTTGCATTTATGTAAAAACTAGTTGACATGAGCAGAACATTGGACGAGGTTTTACTTTTTGAGATATCAATTGTTGGGCATATTATAGCAATCTTGCTAGAAGACCCTGGCTTTGCTGCAATTATATAACTGTCAAAGTAAAATATCCCATTTTTTGAAGTAGCAATAGAAGTACCAGAAACAATTACATCATTGTTTTCTGATTGCATTTTGGCTTGGCTTGTAATATCTGTAGTTATTATTTGGTATAGATCGTCAACTAATGCAAAGGTTAGGTTTGGATTTCTATTTTGTCCAGATGCAATATTGTTTAGCGTTAAATCTAAATAGCTATCTACAGGATCTTTCATTCAAAGATGCTTATCAATACTGGTATTGATAAAAACGATCATTGTGGGAAATGAAGCAATGTCTTCTCCATACTGTGCGGAGTTATTTTGAAAAGTATTGAGACTGAATAGAGGCTTTGAGTCATCTCAGCTTATAGCTCCACCGTTATAAACTGCACTATTGTTGTTAAAAGAATTTGATGATAACTCAAAATTACAAATAAAATCTGAATCCTGGCAGCTTACTTTTATTGCGCCACCTACTCCATCCTTTATTTCTTGAAGCGATGCAGTTTTAACTGCCTCAGCATAGTTTTCACTAAAATTTGAAGAATTTATTTGTAGCGCAGCATTATTTGCTCAAATTGCCCCACCATTGCCTGCAGTATTTGAGACAAATAAAGATGATGCAATAGCTAGTTGATTAGACTCAGGCCCTAGTCCCTTATTTTCAATATAAATTGCTCCACCATTCTCTGCTGAATTATTTGCAAATAAAGATGAGCTCACTGATACTCTGGAGCATTTTGAACAAAATATAGCGCCTCCATTAACTCCAAGGCCTTCTAAAAACTCAGAATTTGTAATTTCTAGTTCTGATTGTGATGCTAAAATCGCAGAATTCAAATAATCCTTGAAAGAAGATTTTGAGATTTTAATAGTACTTAAAGATAAGTCAAAAGAAGAATTCATTTTACCAAATGTTGATTTTTCTACGAAAATAGTACTTTCCTCGTCTAAATATATTGCTCCTCCACTAGCACTCGTGTAAAGTTCAGAAAAATTTGAATTTAAAACATCCAAGGTGCTGAAAGTCGTGTATATAGCAGCTCCAGAAAGGTTTGAATATCCATTTGAAAATTTACAATTAATTATCTTCGCATAGCTCGCTCCTAAGTTAAGGAAGCATCCTTGGTCGCATGCTTGGTTTGAAAATTCAGAGTCAATAAGCGTTATTTTTGAATCTTCTAACTGTATACTTGGATTGCTCTCAGCTGAGTTTTTATATATTTTTGTGGAATAAATGTTAATTTGAGATGAAGAAAGACATATTGTCCCTTCACTATATGAGTGATTTTCTGTTATTTCAGAACCATTTATTATTGAGCTAGATGCAGTGCTGACTAAAAATATAACAGATCCGGTATTTTGGCAAGAATTTTTGGATAAAATAGAGCTGATAAGGAAAAAAATAGAATCTGAATCTGCGTATATAGCACCTCCTGAAGAGCCAGCATGGTTTTGTGTAAAATTACAATAATTGCAAAAAAATTGAGATTCTGAGCTAAGTGAAACAACACCTCCATTCAAATTACTAGTATTGTTAAAGTAATAAGAATTTTTGGAGCAAAAAATTGCTGAATTTTTAATATTTATTACCCCGCCTGAGCTTGGTGAATAATTATGCCGAGCTATAGTATGTTTATCGAAAACGTAATCATTATCTAGCGAATATAATGATCCTGTGTTATATTCGAATAAACAATCATTTGCTTCCAGAGTCGAATTTATGATTTTATTTTCTAGTGATATAATTGTATTTCCATAATTAAACT